>OMLF01051121.1:0-10119 GCA_900302615.1 Holocentrus rufus
GGTGTCTGTACGTAGCTCAGTACAGTGTGTGTGGTGAGGCCCTCTGGACACGTTGGCATGCTCGCCGACAGCTTGAACCAGACCCAATGTAGCACAGAGTACTGGTGCAACCTCCAGTATTAGAGAGCATGTAAATTGAAATATCAGTGTGATATGAAGAGGATTTCTCACACGTTTGTCTTGATGATTTGAGTTCAGATTAGAGGTGATGATGCCAATTTGAGATGAAGGAATTGATTTGTGAAAGAAAAAAATAAATATATAAAAGAGTTCCTATGCACGGCGTCCACCTGCGATTTAAATAAAAAACTCATTATGTATTCGATTTGGAAATTTGGTTCCAAAGGCATGTGGGCACTGAGATCAGAACATTCTGGAACAACTTTTTTTTCTCCTACATAAGTTCAAAAAGCAAAACATTTTTTGAATGTTTTGTATGTCAGTGGTCAGCAATAAATTGGTGTGTGTGTGTTTTGGTGGTGAGATAAAATCTTAAAAAAAGTGTGCCAACTAAATATTTGAAAAGCACTTAGAAAGAGTAAAATCTTAAGTAAGCTACATGCACATATATATCAAAATTTGAACAAATACAATAATCTCTCATTTAAAATATTGATTAAATGTTTCAGGAAAATTTTAGGGGCCTCTTCAAGCAGTTTCATCCAGCGGTATATTGCTGTTTTGAAGAGAGTTGAATACTGAGCTTGTGTTGATGCAATTTTCTCCACCACAGTAGCTGCAAGATAGTTGTTTTTTTCTGCTTTCTTTTGTCGGAATAGAGGTAGTGTGGCCATATTCTCCATGTGATCCATAAAGCAAAGTCTAAGCAGAAAACTAGAGGCCATTGTCAGTGGGTGGAATGAAAGAGTGGACAGACAGATGGACAAATGGCCTGCTGTTATTGATCCAGCCCTGTAATTCTACTGTATAAGGATTGATGTGCCGACACTGTAGGCCACATCTGCATGATAACAAATGGGAGGAAACAAAACAGCTACTGTAGCAGGACCTCCTCGAAAGGCCTGATTAATGCAGACTCCTCTAGGGGGAAGGATGGAGGGATGGATGGATGTAAAGAGGAGAGTCTGGCAGCTAGCGCCCAATGCTACAGGGAGAGTGAAGAGAGGGAGGGAGGAGAAGAAGAGAGAAGGTCCGGGGGCAGGCGTGCAGGATCGAATACACACACACACACACACATACACACATACACACACACGTAGGGAGGATTTTGACTCTTTAATCTTGCCCTGTGTTGCTTTGATAAGGAGAGAAATCACCCCCTTGCACTGAAGATAGAGCTGTTCTCCTTTTGTCTCAAAGTTACGGGCATATTTATGCATGAGCTGTTTATTTGTGTCAGGTTTACAAATTAATTTCCTGGAGTCCTCCAAGAAAATAAAAGTGCGTGCCCGAGTTAAATGTGACTTTGCAGAGTTCTGCGAGACTAAGACAGTCGGTGCGTAAGTCTATGTGTTTGTTTTTATGTGTCTGTAAGGAATAGGTTATTTGCCTTCATCTGTGAGCACTGGCACTAACACACAAGCACACACACACACACACATACACACACATTCCTTTTATTCTTTTCATCAAGCTGCGATGCATCAAGTGCGAGTGGATGCCAAACCTGTAGGTCACCGAGTGTCAAGTGCGCTACAGCCCTCGCCCTTCCCCATTCTCTCACCACTTACCATGTTATTGACAAAGTTAAATACCCACTATGCAAAAAAAAAAAAAAAAGAAAGAAAAAAAGGGACAGCTTCTTTGACAAGAAGACCTAGTCCTCTTCTCTCAATTTATCCAGGTAAAGTCAATTGAGCATGCGTGCACTTCACATTCACTTCCACACATTCACAACAGGAAGCTGCAGTGCAACCACAATCTCCTACTGGAAGCCACTGGGCAGGGCCATGGGAGGGTTTTAGTGCTTTGCCCAATGGGTCTTCAGCAGTGGTGAGTCAAAGAGGAGAGTCAAAGATAGTTGATAACCTATAAAGATATTGAACTCTATGGGTTCTTCCTGACACAATTATATCATCGCAATCGTCAGGTGGGAAAATGAGACAAAGGCAGACAAAGCAGACTAGTATGGCAAGCCAGAGGGTTCAATAAGTGTAGTTTTGTTGTTCATGCTTATTGGTATCAAAAGGAAAATGTGAGAAAATAGATGTACCAAAGGAGATATTTTCTGTTAAGGACAATACGAGCAAGATTTTCCTGAAGCTGGAAGTGTCTATGTACTGAGAAAAAATCATGTTAAAAAAATACTGGTGTTTGTGAGGCTCATTTGAACATAGCTTCATTGTCAAAATGGAAAACTTTGACTGATTTCCCATTATTTTAACACAGGCTCTCAAGTATCACTAATAAATAACTGATTTTAACAAACTAATGCTGCCCTGAAAACATTTGCTTTCAACCTCTGTTGGCTCTGCTGCAGCAAATGAGGAACAGGGCAGACGGATTGGACAATAACTTCAGGTAGATACTGCCAGGCTTTCACAGTTAAGTCCACTATCTTTGTTTTATCCTCCATGTTTGGGAGAACATTAGTCTTTCACTTTCCCCATCCATATTCTCCAAAAGTATTCTGGGATTCAAACTCAGTCTCATAGTTTCTCTGCTTCTCTAATCCATTTTTTTCGGCAAAGGTAACATTTTAATATGTAATATTATCAATAGATCTTTTAATATTGTGACCACTAAAAATCATGTACCAGTTCTTTTTGAAAAAGTGGATTCAGGGGATTTTGGAATGGAAGCCTCCACTTGTTATTGCAGCCTTTCTAGCCCACAATTCAAATCCTCCACTTTTAAGTGGAGTGCATACACACAGGCACATGCACATACACACTCAGGTACACTCACACACATATTGTGTAACTGACAGAAGTGCGGAGCTCTGTTTTGAAGCCGCTTCCAGGCTTTGAAGTCTGTGACCTTTTTGGACTGGCTTGTCACACACCAACGCAGAACCGGACTGTCAAGTTGCCACTGCCTGCTGCCACATTCCGAACATGACTCGAACCAGGAAGCCATTTTTCGGCAGATTATTTCTGTGTCACAGGACACAGGGCGGCCTTACCAGTTACCGCACACGATAGGAGCCCATGTGCCTGAACATGCGTGCACAACTGCACAAACATGCAAAGTCTGAATGGGGAAGGCGAATGAGTAATGTTCTCCCCTCTCTCAATAACTACTTCTTTCGTGTCCTTGAGCAAGACACTGAGCCCCCCACTGTTTCACGCCCTGCTAAATAATGCTTATACATAAGTACCATATAAGTGTCATGTACTGTATGTCTACCTGGTATTTAAAGAAGAATAAGGCAGTTGCATTAACCACATACTTCCTCGCTGATTGTTCCTCTGACTATAAAAAGCTTCAAATAGCTGGGAACACTATATCTGTATAAACACCTGCATATACTGCATGCGTACCTCCTCATCTCACCATACAGTACTTACAGTAATACTGTTGTGTAGGAGTGTGTGAGAGAAAGAGACATTCATGCATCTGTTTATGAGTGGATTTTTATGTCTTCTCTGGACTGTTTTTTTCTCTCTCTCTCTCTCTCTCTCCCTCTCTCTTTCCTCTAGACGGTTACTCATGCACTTAATTTATGGCGCACCTGGGTAGAGAGTGTTTGTGTTTGTGTGTGTTCACGTCTGTCGGTCGATCTGTGTGGTAACTCTGAGGCTTACAGTGGAATCGCTGGCACAGGAATGCTGCTCTCTCTGACTCACCTGCTGACTCGTCTCTTACTGTGTGATCAACACAGCAACCAGACCCCGCAGATGACTTCTTCTACCAAAACACAATAGGAGCAGGGTGAGCAACACGCGGCACCGCTGTTTTTCAATGCCTCTGTTGAGATCCAGAGATGGAGGCGGGTGTAAACCGATCCAGTAAATTATTGTGCGGGAAATTGTCAGAAATTATTAGCTATGTTGTGTTGTCAAAGCAATTCAAGAAAACTGTCAACAGGAGTCAGACTGAATAAAATGCTGCATTTTGGTAGTAGTCATCACATTAGTCATCTAAAAAGGATTGATTTACTGTTGTAGAATGGCCTTTTAATAGACCACCTGAAGTTTCTCATTAAGTCTGCAGATTTTAAAAGAACAGTTCACCCAGAATATAGAAACAGACATTTTCGCCACTTACCGCTAGTGCAATCTATCCGTCCAGATAGTTACTGTGTGATTTCCAGTCTGCTGTGGTCTCCAGCACCCCAAAACAATGGGGCTAGAAGCATTTTTGTTTTACGGATCTCAAACTGTCAAAGTGTACATTTGAAAAACTCAACAGCAACAGTTACTTAAAACAATGATAGTTTCGCAGGGAACTATTTCCTGACAAAGAACACCGTATCTGTGTTTGTACTCCTTAGTGGCAATAAAATTTGTTGGTGAGCGTCGGCAGGAAATAGCTCCCAACAAAATGCACGCTTTCAATGGTAACTGATCACACATGAAGACATATGAGAACACACACACAGTTTTTTTTCTTTCCTGAAATGAAAATGATCTCCTTGAGAGACGCACTGCACACTGACGTACTGTAGACGTACTGCACCAAGCCAGTATAATCACATAATCAATGACTTAATAGCTGAGTCCACTGCCCTTTTTCAAGACAGGCACTGACAGACAGGCAATGGGAAAGAGCTGGGTGGGTGGTATTTAAAGTTCACATGTGTAAAAGCTTTGAGCGCAGCCCTGGGTGGATGGACGCACTCATTTACATTTCTGCTTCTTTACGCTCGTGTCTGTCTTCTGAAGCGTAGCCTACAGAGGACAACTCCAGCCTGCCGCCATCTCTCTCTCTCTCTCATTCATTCTGCCTGTCTGTCTGTACCTCTCTCTCTCTCTCGCTCTCTCTCAACTGTCAGATGTGTAAATACAACCCATGCTTCCAGTAAACCCTTTAGGCTAGCTAGAGTAGACCCTAATTATGTGGAGTATTATTTAGAGGAAGTAGTTGTTAGAACGGTTACTGTGCTGCCTGGCTGAGGTAATGCAGATCGCTGCAGAAGGGACTACTTTTCTAATGTGTGCAGGGAAAGTGACTCTAAGAATGACCTTTGACATTAAAAAAAAAAAAATCTTAATTTCAACTCAGTGTCAATGATACCCTGGTGTTGAGAATTGAATCTTTTCACTTGAGGTCAGGTTTTTTTCTGAGGGTAATTTAGCTGAAGTCAAATTCAAAGCCAAGATTTTGTCTTTTTATAAATAAAAATTACAGAGCTCTCTTGGATTGAGGTTGTCATTGAGGGAAGTTGGGGGAAAAAAAAAACTTTAAAGGTTTATGCAGCACTCAGATCATATAGGAGGGCTATATATTGGCAGTGCTCCTGCGATCGTTCAAATCATGGGAGCGGATGATAAAGCTAGCACTAGCCTGTTATATGAATGAACTTAATGAACAAATGTTTATGAGAGGGTGGAGAGACTCATATAGGCTGCCTTGGGACATGAAACAAGTAATAACACTGGTGATAAACTCTGTGCTTGTCAAAATCTCCCATGTTGATGACATTATGTGGTGAGAGAAATCATAGAATTGTAGAAATTATAGAAAGTCCGTAGTTTCCAAGTAGTAAATATGACGAGGGAGAGAGCATGGATGTTTTTTCCAAGTAGGAAGATTGTACTTAACATTATATGGTGTGAATGCAGCATTAGCTATGTGTTTGATGCATTGATCAGTTTTGTGAGGTTAAAAGCCATCGCGCTAGTCTCTAAATCCATTTCCTGGCAGGGAAAATGACCCGTCACTCTTAAAACCAGTTTCACTGCTGGTTACCGATTGGTTACTCCAGGAGGAAGTGGGTTGTGTAGCGGGTGGGGTGGAGAGATGGATGTAGCGGAGAAAGGAGAGCAGTGTTCACTATTATCACCAAACCACAACCAAGGCAGTCTGTAAAGTTAGCATAATGGAATCCCTATAAAATAGTTTTGGAGGGAATGAGAATGCCAAATATCTCATGTCATGATTAGAGGTTGTTGTTGTCTGTGTTTTGGATGCTCTAAAGCTGCTGGAGAAACAGCACGCACTTTTAAAGGTATGATTTATTAAAGAACGCTTTCATGAATAATAAATCATAGATCAAGATGTGCAAAAGAGATGAAATTTGTTTCAACAGCTCACTATATGTATGTGACACGATAGAATAATACAGGCAGGACAAGCTATAACTCCTATGTTCTAACTTCTTATGTTCTAGTAAAGTAAGTTTTAGGTTATAGCACTATTAAAAAAGTAAAGATGGTGAATAAAAAAATCTATCAGTTTGTTTTGAATGTTTGCTGTTATGTCTGCTCGCCGTCTGGCCCTGCTGGAATCAAACCATATGTTTGTGATCAGCGTCAACACATGGCACGAGCGTGGGATCCTGGGAAAGAAAGGAGAGAGAGACGGGGCCCGTACATCCTGGGCCGGGAAGGAAAAGGGAAGGATAGACGCTACAAAACAGATCCCATCTTTATTACCAGGACTTGGACAGCGGGCTTACCTACGCTTTACGGGCTCAGGTTGGAGCTTATTAAAGAAATACCTATATGTCTGAGTCTCAGGTTTCACTTTGCAACGTTTCCCTTTCGCCGCGCTGTCTCACGAGGCGGCGAGAACATTAAAGTACCTGAAAGGGATCAGCGTTAAAAATGGCTATCGGGTGGTGACAATCGGGAGTAGCGGCAGAGCTACTCCTCGAGGCCCCCGCAGCCATGTGACGGTGATGTGATCTAGTTTAAACAACAGCTGTTTGTGATTCCAGGGGAAATTAGGAGCAAGATTCCCCTTGAGATGACAGCGGCTCACTACTCCGGTTATCTAAATGAGGTGTCTTCTCGTCTTAGACGCACTCACCTTGTGAAAACACGCTACCTGCTTCTCTCTGGTTTCTGATGTGCAAGCTCTGTTACATCACTTCATCTCTCTCAGATTCTCCTTTCTTTCTTCTATCTCTGATGGATAATATTACAAATTGTCCAACTTATTCCCCTTCCTGCCTTTTTTTCTTCCCTCTGTCTCGCAGTTCTTTTTATCTCTCATGTTCTCACACCGTCTCATCAGATTGCTTGGATATCACCTGTTGTTTGTGTATGAGTGTGTGTGGGTGTGTGTGTGGGTGTGTGTGTGTATCCATGTATATGTGTGTTTGTGTGCATGAAGCCATCTTCCTGCTTGCCTGGGTGCAGTATTGAAATGATTAGTGAGCCATTTTTTATGATGCTCGCCTGCTTTCTGGGCATGTGAATACTTGCACAGGACTTATACCATGCTCCTCTCCATCCCCCAGCCTTACCCTGCGGCGATCCCTGCCCCGTCCCATAAAAATGATGCAATAGAACTGAATTAAAGAGGTTGAAATAATCTGTAAACTTTGCAGTAGTGCGCCCCCTATAAATACCTTTAGAATACTAAATACCTGTGTAATGCAAGCCTGCTATTTTGTGTCACTTTTAACCCCTAACAGAATGTTTTTTTTATAGCAGGGAGGTTTTAAATGCCTTAAATGAAATGATCAAAAAAAAAAAAAAGGAAATTTGTGAGTGATCACAAATTTAATGGAAAAATCTGCCCTGAAACATCGATAGGAAATAGTTATTAACAACGTATCTTGCCTTCCTAAGTCCATGCATTACTTCCATGAATAAGTGACCCAACAGACAACATCACATCATGTCAAGGTATTTCTGCACAGCTACAATAGAATCTGATAGGAAAATAGTTTTCAACCTTGTAAAACATCAGTGTTGGCATTTTGCACTGATGCTCAACAATAAGTTGACAGGAAGTGATTACACCAAAAAAGTAAATTAAAACTGTACAAAACAAGTCCTGCAAAGTGTCAGATATTGCATACTGATGATAGATACCAATATAAAAGTATCTGAGAGTAGGGTTTCTATTAAAAATGGCGTGCATTTTTACTCATACTATTTTCCAAACCCTCTACGTACAATAGAGCGACACTCTCTTATTCAACTCAGTTAGATCTTTTGAATGGCACACCAATGTATAACTCCATGAACTCAAAATCAAAAATCGTATAGCGGACTGTGACTGAAGCCAGGAAGGGCATTTTCTAATTCAAAAGAAATAGTTATACCATAATGTATATCCCTCTCACATGCTATGGAAGTCTGACATACAGTCAGTCCAAAATGCATTGCCAGGGGAGCCTTTTTGGCTACATTAGCATGTTAGCACACATTAGATTTGGGGTTTTGTGGGTTCTACCTCTGGGAGATTCCATACAAATACTAATTGCACTATCCAAGCCACTGGAATCATACAAGTAAATTCAAGAGTTGAAGGTGAAGTGAGATTGCCCTTTAATTGCTCTTTTTTCTCTACTGTTTTTGAGAAATCAAAAAAGAAAACAAAGACAAAACAAAAAACAAAACAAAAACATGATTCTTAAATTGATAAACTTTCCTCTTCAGTACTCCAGTATTAAATGAAACCAAAAACCATGAATAACATGGATTTTCAATTTGGAATTGGTATTCCCTTTAAAATGCTCTTAGCGCTCCAGTGTTTAGAGGAACTAAAAAAACATCAAATTATATGCCAATTATTAAATTAATTGGTGTTCCCCTCTAAATGTTCTGTGTAGGGAAACTAAAAACCATGGGAATAACATGTGGACTTATAAATTGATTGGTATTCCCCTTGAAATGCTTTTAGTGCTCCAGCGTTTAGGGAAGCCAAAAGCCACAGGAATAACATGTGGATTCTTAAATTAATTGGTATTCCCCCTTAAATGCTCTTAGCGCTCCAGTGTTTTTGGGAAACCCAGAATTCCAGCAAACTCATGAAACCCTAGAGAGGTCTCAGGCCTCCGCTTCCCCCTCACCTCTCTTTTACCAGGTCGTATTGTCACTGTTCTGTGTTAAGAGCTTGTAGCGGCCGACACATGGGTGTGTTTAATTATAGTTATATGGCCACCATAAATGGAGTTGCTATTATGGATAAGGAACCTTTATGGGAACTTAAAAAATTAAGCACTTTCTTTGAAGTGTGAAACACGCCGTGGTTACGAATAGTAAAAGTTGCAGGGTAAAATGCATTCGAATGATATTTACTTTTCGCCATAAAACACCTGGGTTTGATGTCAAACTTTATTGTCCTAGTAGAGGTATTAATTGGTTATTTTAAAAAGATTATACAGGCCAACTTCAGAGTTTTATAAACTGAAATGCACATTGGCAGCATATGTATGTGTCCTTGATGTATGGGAATGGGACAAGGTGCAACAGATTGCTAAATGGAAACACAGGTTGAAATACCTTGGGTTCACTCACCTCAGCTTAAGGGAAGGAGCTGTAAAATCCAAACTTTGGGCCTTGGTTAGACATTGCTTTCCCTTTCAGCTCCCTGTATGATATGTTTTCAAACTCAATTTCAAGGTTTGGATCTTCTGTTTCAATGTTACAGAACTTACAGGGACTTAATTACCACATATACTGCATACTGTGTGTTTAGCTTGTTTTAGTATGTCCAAACTAAAACCATAGGCACATTCTTCCAGCGTGAAGCGTAGAAAACTTCCCCTTATGTTGATGATGTAATATTGCTGAGTCAACTTTAAGACCACATAAACTCCAAAGGCAACTTACATGAAAACGCATGAAACCAGAGTTTGCAGTGTGGTGCCTCGCGCAAAGAAAATGTTCCACCCGTGCCAAAATGTCAGAAATGCCATAGCAAGAGACTGTTATCCTCAAGATAAAGACAATGTGGAGAGAATAACATCTGTGCTAGCCTCTCACTGAACTGTGATTTTTGCAGTCTGCGCTTAGAGCTAAAGGCTTTGTTGTCAAGTTCGAGCCACAAAAATAACTCCTCGCACCAGACTGCACATTGGCCACCAGTACTCCCACAAATATGCACTCATTCATCAAATCAATGCATTCCCCTCCCATTCACAGAGATTTCCTCCAGCAGAGAACAGCACAGCCCAGCGCAGCAGCAAGCTAGACATGTCTGTTGGAGACTTCACAATGGTTCAGCAAGCAAACATACTTCCCTTAAGGCCCTTGGGACAAACACAGCATCAAGCGGAGGGGACTCCAGGAGTGGATGCTGCTGCTGCTCCCCCTC
>OMLF01051140.1:4728-16330 GCA_900302615.1 Holocentrus rufus
CCCCACCCCAAGATGGTACAAAATCAGCTATATAAAAACTTTAGTTCATGGTTTGGTTATGTTAGTTGTAGTTGTTAGATTAACGGTACTGTGTCTCGTGCTTATTCCGTTACTAAAATGGTAAATGGTCTGTATTTATATAGCGCTTTTATCCAAAGCGCTTTATAACACTTCACATTCACACACTGTTGGTGGAGGCTGCCATGCAAGGCGCCAACCAGCTCATCAGGAGCAATTAGGGGTTCAGTGTCTTGCCCAAGGACACTTCGGTGCAGTCGCTGGAGGACCCGGGGATCGAACCAGGAACCTACCAGTTCATAGACGACCGCTCTACCTCCTGAGCCACGCCGCCCCATAAAGGCGGGCGCGTGTTGCCGGGTGTTCATTTACTTCACGGTGACCTGCTCTGTTCACGCATCTGTCTGACGCAAAACTGGAAGAAAGTGTGAAAGTGTCTGCTGAGCGTTAACGGACACTTCAGCAGGCCAGAAGAAACGCAAGCATATCATTTTTTTTTACAATTAGTTATCTAAAAAGTCGCCAGCCTTCGAGTCGGCACGGCTATCAGCAGGAAAAACAACATGGCTGACGCATGAGGGAACGGTTTCTCCTCAGCTCTCTGGAAAGTGTCGGAGAGATAACAAAGTCTGTTTGTTGCTGGGAATCAGCGCTCAGCAACCAAGACTTCAGGAAAGAAGAGTGGAAAGAGGAAAGGGACAGAACAGAACATCGCCTGTAGGCCAACAAGTTTGTTTCTCAACGCTGATTAAGAGGAAACACGAGTGAATTTCAGGAGTCAAATAAAAATCACGGAGGATGTCGCCGTGAAGTCTGAGAACTATTTTCATTACGGGGAATCTGGGACATCAAAGAGTAACATGTAACACAGAGATAAGGCTCAGGATTGGGAATGAATGTACATAGTGAAAAGTCCTCACAAATATAGTGATACAAACCTGTGTGTGTGTGTGCATTAACTGGCTGTGTGTTTTCTCCATATAAAAGCCCATAAACAGAAGCCTGAGGCGAACCTGCAGCGCTGCGAGCTCCAATAAATTTCTGCTCTCGTCCTGCAGAGCTTCTGTTAAACGTTACAAACAGACCGAGACTCAGCGGGAGTGTTAACATTACAGTGTGTGTTGCACGTTTACAGTCAGAGCAAAAAGCAGACGACCACAAGCTGCCTGGAAACAAACAGACATGATGAATCTGTGTGTGTTGCCGTGGAATATCCCATAAATCGTCTCCGGCCCTCCAACTACATCCTGCAACTTCTACAAGGGGTCTGGGCCTCAGGTTGAGAAACACTGCCATTCAGGTGATGCAAACGCAAACACAGAGACACACACACACACACACACACATGCACATACAGGCTTTAACACAATTTATACTTGAATGAAAATAGCGTCCCTGCATGCAAACTGATGCTATCTGATGTGTGTTTGGGGTTGAAGTGGGTCTCTGTGTGGCATCACATACCTGCACAGGAATCTCAACTTGGCATCAAGTCTACGTGACTCCGTGCCCCCTGATTGGCTGATCACAAGTGGATATCTGTGTATGGAAATTCACCAACAAGCACATCAATGTGGCTGTGTACAAGCTTCAATGCAACCGCCAACATCTTGTTTACATGTGTACTTTCCATTATATTTGACTGTAAAATGCACTTTATATGTCCTACTACTACTGCACGCACACACACACACACACACACACACACACTCACTCACTCTCTTCAGGTGCTGCTGAGCTCATACACTAATGATCTTATACATACCAACACATCTATACACTCACCACATTTCTCTCTCACACACACATTCTCATACACTCTCAGTATCTCCAGGCTAGTTGGGAGGAAACAGGCTGTGATGTCAGCTGGTAGAAATGTGATGACATCATAGGGCTCGTGGGAAGATTCAGACCAAAGTTGCAGATTTACTTTCTGTATTCTTTCTGTAATCAGCAGAAGTTCGTCTTCAGCTCAACGCTTCAGTCTCATCACTGTAATTTTATGATAAATTAATTTCTCGACCCTGCAAACGTAACGTTGATTTCATTGCTGTGGCTAACAAATAAGAATTGTCGTAATGTGTTTTTCAAACTACCACTCCCATAAACCCCAGGAGACTCCTGCTCTCCAATCTGCTAGCATAACCGCACTGTTTGCAAGCTAGCAAGCTAATTCACTTTGTAACTATGGTAACCCTTAGTGATGCCCTCTGGTTTTAAAGATGACAGAAGTTCAGAGAGCGGCAAAAATCATCTTAAGCCTCCACATGGAGGAATTCAGTTGTTCTGAGGGTTAAAAAAAGGAAATGTATTCTGTGAAAATGGACTACAAACAGAACTGCAACTCTTAAAATGTGAAATATTTGAAGCTGTTGACGTATTTAATGAGTCCAGGCTGATCCAGGAGTGATTTTGCCTTTGAAATCTAATTGATCTCCACTTACAGCAGATGGTGTCTGAAGCCTGGTGTGTTTTCCCAGTAGATTCTTACTTCCAAAACCACCCACCAACCATGTCAAACCCACTTTTTACTCTCTAGAAAATGATCCCATGGTATTCACTGTGATTCAGATGACTTATATGTGAGAAGGCGTCTTCAGTCTAGATCCTGTTAGCTGTTTCAAATATTTTATTGGTTTCCAATGAGCTCCAGAGGGAAATCTGTGACATGATTGCAGGATGTGAATCACATCAGAAGACAGTTTACTCTTTCTTCTCTCATCCTAAATTGGACCAAAATGGCCACCATGGGCCTCCGTCTACAGCAGCAGCCGTCACACATCACAGTCCTGCAGCACGGTGAAGATATTTGGGCTCACACAGGTGTCAGACGTGTCCAACACAGCACAGCAGAAAACAGAGCGGAGGCCTGATGGTGTGGAGGAGGTGAAATATGAAGACACAGGAATGTAAAACCTACATGTTTTTTTTTTTTTTTTCCTGGTGGGCTGCATGGTCGATGGCAGATATTTGGGTGTCAGACGAGGCTTAAAGCAGGCAGGAGTGTGGAGTTATGTGCAGTATGCAGGCAGGCTGTACAGTTCATACAGACCCACCCAGGCCTGAAGATCAGCCAGTCAGCCAGAAACACACAAAAGGCAGCTTTGCTCTTAATGCGTAAAATGACATTTAATTTCTGCAGCTGGTGTTTCATTCAGGGAATAAAAATGCAAAATAAGGGGGAAGTATTTTTTAACATCCTCACCTCTTATTCCTCTGTTCTTATGGATGTTGTTTATTTTTACCTCTCATTTTCACACCATGTGTTGGTACCAGGCAGTTTCACCATGTGGATCGAAAGTTTCATGTTATCTGCAATGACCCACACCATGTCTGCACACACACACACACACACACACACACACACTGTGATCCAATGTTAACGCCTTGTTGAGCATACCACGGAAAACCTTTCATCACAGCAGACAGTAAATTATATGAAACTACACAGGACAGACTGGCAGACACTCCTTACATCTGCAGGCCTGCAGCTTCACCGGACACAAGTTCACATGTAGCATACTGACTGATATTTCTATAGAGTTTAGAGCCACAGCATCGCAGTTGAACCAGATATGTGGCATATTGGAAGAAACTTGAAAGCATATAAAAAGTAAAGCTTCTATACACTAAATAATGTGAAACTACATTGGAAGATATTTGTTATGACAGGATGTAGGCCACTTTGAACCTCAGACCAAGTTTTTATCTTGTATTTTTATGATTACAAAGCACCAAGCAAACAAAAATCATAAGAGATTTATTAGGAAACTATATCTAAAAATAAAAAGCACATGAGGAGCACCAGGATCCGTGTTTCCTCTCAGCTGATAGTTTACTGACCTGAGCAACTCGTAATGGATCACATTGACCAAAACATACTGTTATGTTTGTTTAAATGTCTTCAGTTTGCCTGTGTTTTATGATAGCTTGTTGTTTTTACTGAATTAACGCTTGAAACTAAACGACAAACGGTCACGAAACTTTCTGCAGGCCGGTTGCATAATTTCATTAAAGTTTGGGTTTGCGCTGCTTTTCTCCACGTTACGGTAACCGTTTAAATCAGAGACAATAGAGCTGCTACTGCGCATGTCACAGATCTCCATCCGCCGCGAGGTGTGAAACGTCACAATAGCCGAGCCCTCGAGCTGCTTAGAGATCTACAGACCGCGTGCAATCAGAGTTTGGATTCATGATGCCTTCATGGCTATCGGAAATCTTACTTTCCAGTTTCCAGTTTTCCAGTTTCCACATTTTTTGTTTTATTGATGTAAATAAATCAATAAATTGTTAGTTGTCGGTCGCTATCCGGTGAGAGAAAATTCTTGCTGATCCTGAGTGATCTCTGGTGTGACTTTAATCAAACGTGGCTTTAGAGAAATATCGTTCTCTGTTGTGTTTAAAATAAGATTCGGTTTCAAAGATTTAGAAGTTAAAATTTTGAGTCACTCGGGTTAAATTATGCCAAGCACTACACTTTGACAAAACCAACTCGACAGCCACAAATAAAGAACCCATCTTTGTAAATTCATGTTACAGCATGTTATAGTCAGGCTGCATTTTTTGTCCCACACAGCTTCAGTTCACGACAGGATCTCGGAGCTTAAGACGATCTCTTGAACGCAGCAGCAGCAGGCCCCGCCCCCTGTGTCGGACGGGGCGCTGCGTTCAGGAGCTTTTACAGAAGCAGCAGGCAGCAGATTTTGGGAGTCGGAGAGTTTGAAAGTTGTCAACAGAGGGAAGAGAAAGTCACGGAGGATCCAGACGGAGCGGAGGCATGGGCTGCAGCCACAGCAAGGTGGGCACCAAACAACAAAACCCAGACTGGTGTAAAAGTAGATTTTCAGTAGAAGTTGGCTCTGTTTGGTGGAAGTTTGAGCCTGGAGCAGCAGATAGAGGAAGTTAATTAGCAGGCGGCCGGGCTGCTGCTATTGTCGCACTGAGGCTTGGCCACAAAACGTGATCCGCACAAAATCAATCCTGTTCATCACGTGTGTTCCTAACATTTCGGTTTTAATTTAATTGAAACCTAATTGGAAACTGGGTCGCACGCGGCGAGTTGTGCCAGGAAATCTGAATCGATGTAAATTCAAACGTGTTGATATGAATAGATGCAGAACTTTTTTTTTTCTTTCACAACATCTGTTTCCAATCTCACTGCCTCTTTCGATTGGTACTTGTTTCCCACGGTGGCTGCAATCAGATGTTGGAGTAGAAATAAAAATCACAAAAATTGAAGTGTTTCTATGGTAGTCGGCACTAAGTTTACAGTGACCTTAGTGCAGCTTTGTATCTCACCTACTGTCAGTATAATATTTCTATGGGGATTAAGAGTGAGTTTATTGTGATTCTAGTGTACTGTATAGTGTTTTATGGCATGAGAAATCACTATATTTCTACATAAATTTAAAAGGAGTGTGTATATAAGACAATAGTGAGTTTATAGTGACTTTGCTGTTTCTGACTGAAGTTGTTATCTGCTCTGAACCTTCCTCTTTCAGTCCTGCTGTGATATTTGTAGAAAACGTTATCATAAAATTAATTACTGTAGTTCTCTTTTTATGAGGGAATTGTGGATGAACTTTGGCACCATTTCTCACTTTATTGATGGAAGATGACAGAGAAGCCAAGGCTGGGTGTAGGGCAGTGGTTCCCAAACTGTGGTCTGGGGGTCACTAGGGGCTCCTTTGGGTCCCAGGAAGTCAGGAATAGTTTATTTTCTGGGTTGTGTGCCTCAGTGGAGGTCAGCATGGTGAGAAAATGCACTGAAAGGTGTGTGTAAAGTCACGTGTAGCTGCAGTCATATCAAACAGGTGAAACATGTTCTTCACATCTGTGTCTCCATCCAGCAGTTAGATGTTTGTTCCTTCTGTCCAATCACAGACGAGGTGACGTCAGGTCCAGATGTTTATTGATATCAGAAACTTCAGCAGTAAACGTCAGGTTTTGGTGTCAGTCCCTCACAATCAAAGAGCGAGGGCTTCTTTCTAGAGCCGCCATGTTGCACTGATGTTCAACAATCATACAGGGAGAAATCCATCGCAGAAGAGGACAGAGAGACATTTCTCCACACAGGAGCAGCACACAGACCAGAATGCAATGCAGTAAGACAGGCTGAGTTTCGATTTGGGGAAAGAAATCCTGAGGCCCGTACCTGAAACGTGTAACACTGCAACAGACGGCTGTGTTGCAAATTTTCAGCTGCACATTTTTCTACACAAGCAACTCAGACAGGCCAAAGACAAAGCCGCTGAGGTAAAGTGGCTTCTGCAGAAAAGTGACATGTCATCACTAAATAACTGCTGTAAAAACCTGAAGGTAATCTCTCCTGTACAGACAGAGAAGGATAATCGCGTCTCGGTACAGATCAGACTGAATGGAGTCCAGAAAACGCAGCTACTTTCACACTTCAGTCTGTCTGTCGCTTTTACAACCTGTTGCATAATCTGCCAGCCGAGTAAATCTCTGATGAGCCCAGAATAGACGGCTCCCTGGTATTTATATCAACGGAGCAGAGCGCACAGCCTGTGAGCTGCCTCAGGTGAGACACATGAAGTGATCAGCCTGCAGTGTATTGATCGTGATAATGAGCCGCTCAGTCGAGCGCTGAAGGGAAACCAGTCTGAGGGCAGAGCTCTGATTGATTTCCACTGAACTGAACTGCATCCTGATGCTGCCTGTGAACAGACAAACAAAACTCTGAAATAATCTTTCAGATGTTTCCTGCTTCCATTTGAGTTTTAATATACACTTTGCTTTTTTATCAGTTTGAAATAATTAGGCAAAACGATATCAAATCATCCTGATCTGATTGCATTGAGAGACAAGAGAGCGGATTCGACCAATCAGCTGTCAGCCTGATGGATTTACCAGACGCAGACAGAAACGTGTTTGGCTGTAGGAAACCTCGTTAAGCCACTTCCAGTCTCTTAACGGTGACATCAGTGCAGCTTTCATAGTGAAGCTTGTGATCCAGCAGCTGCAGAATAAAGTCAAACTGCTTCACTTCAGACCGCAGCAGGCAGGAGTGTGTCAGTCTGCAGCTGCACAGAGACCAGCTGATCACAGAGCTGCTTCTGAAAACATCCCAACTTCCTACAAGAGCTGATGTCAACAAATCAAATATCATGATGTTCTTGACCAAATACTTCCATATCGATACTGTGATGATATTGTAGGGATGACTGTTGGTGCATTCATCAGATATTTACTCACAAGATTTTTGACAAACAGATATTAGCAATGTGGATTTGATGACCAAACAGCTGCAACAGAAAACTGCATATTTTTACTGTAATTCAGCTTTTAAAACCAGGAAGAGACACTTCTGCCATGTGATGATGTCACTGTGTCCAAAATCCCAGACGATAGCTAGTATCGCAATAATTATTGCAATGTATTTTTTTTGTCAATGTAAAGATTTAAAATGTTCAACAACATCAGTAAATTTCAAAATAATTATATTCCATGATTGATGCTCAAACAGCCAATCATGTGGCAGCAACAGAAAAAGGTCCGGCACACAACATAACAAGGCCTCTGGTTTCACTCAGAAACAGAAAGTCACTTTTAAATGTGACATTAGAATTATTTATCATATTGAGATAATTATTGATATCATGAGAATGTTTTTGGCCTGTCGTCCAGCCCTAATGTCTAGTCTCATATCACGTATCGATAAAATATCGAGATATTTGTCCAGCCCTACATACATAACAGCAACACGTCGTATTCATACCTGAATTGTTTGACGCCTGTTCATAAGTATTGTAGTATGTAACCCATATCCCATAATAATATGAACAGTCAGTGTCGTGCAGAGGGACAAAAACAGAAGAAACAGAAATCGTCACATCTGTTTTTGTTTGAACTCATTTGAGTTGGAGTCTGTTTGTCGTCGTGTCTCGTCCTCCACGCGAACTCTGCCCCGCTCACACAAACTGACGGCATCCTGACGACCGGCTCACGTGGATGATGTGAGATTTACTTGTTGCCATGGCAGCGCTGACAAAAAGTGACAGATTTGAGCGTCTAAACACAAGTCGGTTGCATTCCTCTGGATGTGATGTTGTAGCGAGACTGTGCTTATTTGGTCCAGATGGTAATTAAAAAAATGCGACTCCATGCATCTTTTTGTTGTTTGCAGTAATTAGGAAACATCTGAGGGGAAAAATCAAAATTGAGACACTGAGTCGCCATGAGATCAACTCACTCCTACAATAAAATGTCTAAAATAAGGATCCATTAATAAAATCAGGTGTCAAACTTTATCTCAGGCCGACTCACATTTTCCAAACATTTTTCTTCTTACGACCCAGTTTTTTTTTTATTTTGGAGCTCATCTGTCACATGGACGGCTCACATGAAGAAGACGTGAACTCGCTGCTCTTAGTCTGTGCAGCAGATGTAGACGGTGCGTTCAGGCGGCCTGTGGAAAGCTGTAACCTCTTACAGCCGATCACCAAACCATCTGTCGGCCGGCAGAGACAACTGGAGGAGGGCGAAGCAGAGAGCCAGAGGCCGGGAGTGACCTGTGAGAGACGGGGGCAGGGACGTTAGTTCTGCTGTTCACTGCAAGAAACCTCCATCTGAACAAGTCGTTTAGTTCGGATCTTGTTTTTCTTCTAACAAGGTCAAAAAATCTGCCGGTGGGATGAGATAATCCCACTTGTTTCCGATGCAGTTTCACTTGTTTCTTGATTTTTTTTCAGGGCTGGTCGGGGTCAAACCTGCCTGATCGGAGCGTTTGACCTCGACCAGCCCTGATTTCTTCCCAGATTTTTGACTTTGTTTGAGGAAAAAAAACAAGATTCAAACTCTGAAGATGGGACTAGACGACTTGGTAATGTGGGGATTTCTTGCACTGAGCTGTGGCTTTAATTCTGCTACCCAAACAAACTTAGAAGAAACTGAACAATGTCGACAAAAAAGTCTTTGTAGTTTCCCCTCTTCGGTATTTCAATGTGAGTCATGATCCATGCAGCTCAGTTTGTTCCACCCTGTTTACTCTCCTGCACTTACAGAAGTGTGTTGATGTAAGATGAGATGCTTCAGCCTTTAATTTGCTCAGCTGCTCAGATTAAAGTACACGGCAGTTTTTAGCATTGAAACAATCAGCTGATAAATTCGACAATAAATCTTTAATAATTCTGATAATTGCTGAATAAGTTTCAGTTTTCTCACTTTAGATGCTAAATCATTAATCAATAATCAATAGTTGCAGCCCAAGCAGTGGCCCAACTTAAAGACAAAAAATGTTTAAGTTTGAATTTTAAAGAACTTGTAAGGACTGTAAAGTGACTTCATTGAAATCACTGATCTTTATAGAAACAGAAGGAACATTTTAATGAAAGTTCTCTGAAGAACCTGCTGTGGTTCCCTCATGGTTTCAGTCTAGTCTGCTTTAACAGAGCGAGCGTTTCAATAATTCCTGCTTGTAAGACTTTAAAGGTTCAGGGTTTGGTGGCAAAGTAAATCCAAAATGGTGGCGGCTCCTGTAATATTTCTCGCAGTGTTTTCCTCTTTGATATATCAGTGTGTTCTTCTCCTGATGGAAGCTCTTAGCCTTCGCCACATGAAGAGTTCGGACCACAGCAAGCGGCTAATTAGATGACTCCGACCTGTGGCTTTTGGCTTTTAACAAAACCACACTCTTTGTGATTAATTTCCTCTTCTCAATGAATGGCAGGTGTTTGGAAGCACTGAAGTGGTGAGTTCAGGGCACCGGGTTTTCGTCTTTTCTTCCTCAAGTTTTGTGGAAGAGGAAAAAAGAGTTGAGATGGTGACACGTCCACAGATGTTGGACTCGTCTTTCTTCAGGTAAAATGTGACATTTGGCACATGAGAGGGAAAATGAAGAAGAAGAAAAAAAGTGTTTGAGCTCGTGTTCATCAGGAGTCGTGAGTTCACACCTGCAGATTCTTCACAGGACGATAAACCTGCAGGAACCCTGGGAAAGTTTTTAAGCACGAGCTGACGGAGCGCACATTCTGTCATGTAGTCGAGACTTTCTCTGTGTGTGTGTGTGTGTGTGTGTGAGTGTGTGATATGTCCTTGTATGTCCATCCTTGAGGACTTTTGGAAAATCCCCCACTCACAAAGACAGTGATGTGTTCATGGTTCCTTGGAAATCAAGCTGTTTTTAAAACTAGAATAGAGTTAGAACGAGGTCAGGTTCAGTTTTGAGGTCAAAGTGAAGCAATTTCCTACAGTAACGCAAGTTGTGTGTGTGTGTGTGTGTGTGTGTGTGTGTGTGTGGAGAAAGAGACAGAACATGATGAGAAGGGAAGCCTGACTCTTTTTTTGCAACATTTGAATACCATTTTCATACAAAATGTCACATTTGCATATGATTTTATTTATCATGGCTCAATGTTTGCTGTGTGCTTTGTGGTTTCAGTAAAGTGAAAACCACATTAAATGGACAGATTTTTTCAGTAATGTTGTACAGAAACATTAAGAGCCAACAGCAGTTTAGCACATGCAGACACAAGACAAGGAGCTCTTAAACTCTGTTTACACTGGACTGAAATAACCTGAGGACGTCAAGTGATTTGTAATATCTGCAGAGATCCTCAGTGAAACAAACAGAGCAGAGCTGCAGCTAATGATTATTTTCATCATTGATTAATCAAGTGCGTTTTCCATTAACTTATGAATCACTTAGTGCATAAAGTGTGAAAATAAAACCAAAGTCTGACAGGAAGTGATCAGAGTCCAAAGTGATGTGTTCAGATTGCTTCCTCAGTCTGAGCAGCAGCCAAAAAAACCGAAAGCATTAATTTTATAATGATATGAACGGAGGTTTTACTTGATAAATTACAAAAAAACAAGTAATTATCAAATTTAGAATCAATGCATTTTCTGTTGATCAACTAATTGATTAAACAACTAAACAGTTTACTTCAATAACAGACAGATAATCAATAAATCAATTTCAATAAAAATGAACTGGGACGAATGATGTTGATGTAAAATCAAGTTTGAAAGTTCAGAGTTGGTGGAAGTTTGTGTCTGAGTGCCTTTTAGTTGTTGTTCTTTCTTGATGATATCAGCTACCTGACAAAGAAACTGACTCTTTGGCTCCGCCCACTGAAGTCAAACTCAACCAATCAGATTGCTCCTGGCTCTGATAAACGACTGTAGAAAACTGCATAACTGTGGTGTGAAAACGTCTCTGTCCCACCAAGTGAGACGTACAGTCGGCTCGTCTTTGAAGCAGCTCCTCCTCTGTCCAAACATCTGGAGGCAGAGGAGACGCCGGGCGCTGATTTATGGTGTGTTTAAAGTGAGGAGGAACATGTGCTCCTCCTGCTCGCCCGCGGTCTCGGCGGGCTGTAAAACACTCGGCCGTCACACGTCGCGGCGCTCGCTCGCCCTGTGCTGAACACAGCGCTTTTTATTGTCCGAGTCTCTGTGTTTAAATAAAGGTTGGGTCCCCTTTTCTCTGCAGTGTTTAGAAGTGTTTATACAGTGGGCTGGGCTGGGCTTGTGTGTGTGTGTGTGTGTGTGTGTGTGTGTGTGTGTGTGTGTGTGAGCACGTCCGTCCGTCCGTCGCAGGGTGTGATTGTTCAGTGTGCTTGTG
>OMLF01051143.1:0-12005 GCA_900302615.1 Holocentrus rufus
AAAAAAACAAAAGTACATGATGTGCAAAATGTGGTTGCACTCACATAAACAAGTCAAAATTTTCAGTTGTAATTAAGTGCTACAATTTATGGAAATATATATATATATATATAAAAAAGGAAATGAGTGAGAACTGCATGTCTCCTATCTGTCTCTGTCTTGTTGGCTCTGTGTATGCAGGAGAAATGCCCCTTGGGCCTCATTAAAGGTAACTTAACTAAGACTTTACTGTCCCATAGCAAAAAATGATGGTAATGTAATGTACCTGTGGGGGTTTGTGGTTGTTGGTCAATACCAACAACTCAGCAATTACTTTCCCAGGTACTTAAGATTCTGGCTTTTAAAAACTTGCATATTTGGCAGGAGGTTGGTGCTTCAGATATGTCAAAACCCAAAAAGCAAATAACAAAGCAGTATTATTTTTCAGTTTGATATATTGTTTTTTCACTTCAGTGTTAGAATGTGAAAATGTGACTTATAGTTTTGACCATTACAGGCCTCTATAACCTGAAAACTGTATATTTTGTTGCATATCCTTGGTCACTGGTGCTGGTTGATACAAGTAATGCATTACTTATTCTATTCATTCTATTCTGTTCTATTCTAAATCAACCTTGCCCAAGATAAAGCAGAAGAAGTGGGTTCTGGGTGAATGTAGAACATCACGTAAGGACAGTACAGAGGTTGTGCAGCTAGACGATGTATGAGGAATTATTTGTGCTTTTGTACACAGTGTAATAGCGGTACTGTAGTATTCATTGCTATTTGCTACAGGTTGAACTGATTCATGACTTTGCATTTCTCATAATGAGAGCATCTGTGTTTATGTTCCTGCAAGAGGACACAACAAAGGATGAGATGCAGACACAGGCAGGATAATTCAGAGCAGAACAAGGGTCCAATTTTCAAAAATTAGACCAGCTCTACTTTCAAATGAATGTTGTTTCGATTGTTGACCACAGCACACAGTGTGCTGTGGTCGCTTGGTTGCAAAAAGGGTAGGTACATTGTGACATATCATAAGCGCATTCGAAATTTGAAGTGCAACTCTTAATACGTTAGATGAATTAGGAAGAATCTGGTATTACTGTATTATGTGGTTGCTATTAGCTATATGGTTGACCCTGAAAGTATTCACTGGAGAGGGGTTCTGCACATTGTGCGTATTATCCGAGCTAATTCTCTTATCATAATGTGTTAAAAATGACCTCACAATCCTTGATAATGCCTTTGCAGCAAAACCTTGAGTCAAGTATTGCTGAGAAAAAAATTTCCCAAGACCGAAAAGACGACACGCACTAGATTGCAGCGCACACGGCGTAATTAAGGTCACAGCATTGTCGCAGATATAAAGAAGTGAAATGAGGTAACTGAAGATGACAGCCCTTGTCTCGCACACCATTCATCCCTCAGGGTGTGGATGGCTTTTCCTCTCAGATCAGAGATGAAAGCCCTGGAAGCTCGACTGTTGTTAATCTTGTGATCCTCCAGGGTCAAATGAGCATCACTCACTCCACTGCTTTGGTCTCAGACATGGATGATGACGCCTTAAGTTCGGGGCGTCTTTGCCTCTTGTGAAGTTACCGTGAGGCTCTAAGTGTTTGAGGTCATGCGAAATCGTCTTGTCAGTCATAGCCTCTGTTCTCTCCAGCCTCTCTCTGAGATCTGAGCCACTGATCTGAGATCACTTCCTTGAGGATTATATGGATGGAATTATTTGCCTGAGGACCTTGGACTTGGAACAACATTATTACAGCGCAGTAGGCGCTCCATTATGTAGCATGAGATAAGTCTTGTTAATAAAGTTATTTAAAGGAAAAGTCCAGCCTGAAGCACAGTGACACTTTAAAAACTTTAAAACCGTGCTGTTTTGTTGTTAGATGTTGTATTTTGTTATTCTGTGGCTAGCTAGCTAAAAGTTAATCCACTGTTGTCACTGAGAGAATTCCCAGTACAACTGCAATGTTTTTTCATGGAAAAAAAAAATCAACAAAAACAAAAAGTGTTAGCTGTTAAGTTTCAGTGTTAACCCCAAAAAATAAATCAGCAAAGACTTCTTTGTGGACAACGATCTGCGAGAATGTTAAAACAAACATGCAGGAGGAAGTCTAACCTATAATAGGGAGAGCACAATTCTTTGTGCCATTGACCTCTGGAACTCAGGAACAGAAAAACAGAATTGCACCATTAAAAAAAAAAAGACCCAGTAAAATGAGCAACAGAAACCAAAAGTAAGTCAACAATTCCTGTTTTTAAACACTGTAAATCTGTTTAAGGATGGGATTTTCCTTTAAAGTCAGCAGCAAAGTTCTTGTGGGTGGTTTGTGTATGTCAGCATTTTTACTGGATTTGTGTCATCTTAAATATAATGGACGGGCCGTGTGATGTTATTATGCAAAATGACTTCTTTGCTAGACTTATGTCAGGGCAGGAAATGCCTCAATGTTCAAGTCTGCACAGCGACACCGGCAAGTCCAGCAAATGTCCTGTAAGCACTGCATGGAATGTGATATTATTAGCTTATATGATGGAGAGCTGGGGGATTGGCCATAATGCAAGAGGCCAATCAAAGGCAGTCTTTCTGTCTGAACTTCAACCCATTTCCCTGTCAGCTGCCTGTCAGTTTTACAACCCACTGTATTTTCTTAGCTGGAGACAGAGGAGCCCTGCTCTGCCATGTTCATCCCCTCAGTCAATTATGGTTATTTATATAGGATCCTGCAGTCAGCACCATATGGAAATAATAATAACTGACTCTCATGTTGCTGTTTATCCATAGAGTGCCTCATTAATTACTATAAATTTGTCTGTCTGGATTGAGACTTCGCTTAAAGACGCACACGCAAGCCAACAGGCTACTTGCAGGAGACAGCTACTCTGTTCACTTGCTACCGGTATCTCTTTATGTATTTTAGCATATGAAGAAATTAATTGCTATTATTTTACAGTCTTCTGTTGACTGCAGAGACAACCAGATATGTAAAAATTGACAAGATAAAGGTAGGCTGACAAAAATACAGAATAGTTTTTTTTTTCCATTTCTTATAAATATATGCATAGTTTGGATGGGGGTGTACAAGCATGGGAGAACTGTGTGAGTCCATTGCTTAGCACTATCTTCCTGTATGTTATCTAGACTGTAATTTAATAGGCTGCAGTATCCACAGTTTGAATAAGGCATTAGGCCCACAGTAGACCTAACTTTCCATAAGATTTGACTAAACAGAGAATACCTGGAGTATTGTTAACCAGTGAGTTTATGCTTGTCCATGACTGAAGCAGCTCTCTGCAGCAGTGCACCATCTGCCAGGTGTTGTGCAATGCATTATTTATGTTTTTCTGTCCCTTGCTCTACATATATGGGTCTAATATTGTAATATATTTTTTGGAGAACATTTTAAGAGTGTTGAAATGCTTATTTTATTTATTTTTAATCTTTATCATAGTTCCAAAGATAATTCAGGCTACATCAGCCATATTGTCTTAAGGATATTTAAGTTTTAAAAAGTATGAATGTGAGCACTATATAATATGTATTTTATTTATTTATTTTACTGCCAGTGTATGCCAAAGGCACTTGAGTGAATGTCTATGCTCCCATCACATAGTGCGTAATTTGACCAATCAGACAATCTCCTTTAAAGTGATATTTTGTCTTTTTAGTGCATTGTCCCTTTTCAGCATGCACGCCTCCATAGCACACATGCACGCCAGCATTGGCTGCTCTGGGTATCGCCTGTCATCACAAGCATTCAGGAATTCTCTCAGTATTGATAAATGCAAACAGGCAGAGCGACTTGTTGAAAAGTCAGATCCAAGCCACTCAGTGAAAGTGAATCACCTGGGTCTAATTTCCTTTCCTTCTGATAGAAAGGAGGAAATGAGATGAGGCGAGCAAAGATGACAACTCGTGTCATGCTGGATATAGTACAGTACATCCTTCAAGGTGTGTTTGAAACTTGATTTATAGGCTAGGGCTCAACATGAAAGTAAGGAAGTGATGCTCACTACTTGATGCTAGAGCAGCCCTCTTTAGTGGCCAACCATTCATGATCTCCTTTAGATATGCTATCAGAAAATGAAATATTGCTTAATGTCCCTGTTTGCGCTGTCATCCCTTCTCCCTCCAGGGTGATCAATGCAGGAAAGAGCACTTTAAATGAGGACCAGGCCTGCTGCGAGGTGCTCGTGGTCAAAAGGAGACCTGGAGGAAGCTCCACACCCAGCCGGGCCCCCATGGGCCGCAGAAGATCCTCCCTGCCCAACGGAGAGGGCCTGGGTCTCCAGGAGAACCTGGTGAGTCTCAGGTTCCAACATGAAGGATCCATCATTTACTTAAAGCTGCATGAGGCAGATTTTCATTTAAACATCTGGATGTCTCATCAGTCAAAAGTGTGGTTGTAATAGAGAAGAGCATCTGATCCCCCTTAATTGGAGTGCCATAGATTCGCCCTCTTTGCCCACATGAAATTCTAGTGTGGGGTGTGCTTACTTCTTTGCCCACAGGATGTGGCGAATCGAAACTCGAGAGTGAAATACAAACTGTCTCCTAAAGAGCAGCAAGCGAGCGATCTGTCCAGAGAAAACTGGACTGTCCGGGTTGGTAAACATGAGCATGCTGTGTGCAGTTTACTGATATCACATTGCATTATTTCTGGGTACTGAAGTTCAAAGTTACCTCTCACAGACATTTGGAGCTCCCAGTGGGTAAATTTGGCTGGTGCAGCTTTAAAAGTGCCACTATCTCTTAAAAAAAAAAAAAGTTTATTGCACAAATTTAAAACAATTTCTTATGCTTGACTATAACACTCCAAAAAGTATCCATCTGGGCTAGTCCTTATCTAGTACTGAGTTGTAATTTCTTTTATTTCTTTAGGGATTAGTCTTTTTTAAAAGAATTCAATGTGCGAGCTGTATTGTTGTGCCTTGTTTAAAGATATCAAAACTCTGGAAACAAGTAAAGCTAAAGTGGAATCATAGTTGTTTTAAGAAAATTATGATTTTAACACTTGAAAGACAAAAAAAATTCCATGTAACTTCACTTATGGCTTGGCAAAATGTTAACATTTGCCACAGACTAGATCCTTAATATTTTTGCATTCATTCAATGACATCCAGAGAAAGATACATATATATATATATATATATATTTTATTTTTTTTTTCACAGTGGGTGTAGTCCTTGAATGTCCCAGGGGCTTCCTGATGGGACCTGCTGTCCCCTCATTCTGTCCCATCAGCAGATTATTGAAGCGTACATCACAGGGCCCTTTCTGAAGCGCAGAGGCCATCAGCATTGCTAGATAGCCGTCCATGCAGGCTGGCACACGCGAGTACATTTGCGCACAGGGACTCTCGAAAATGCACGAGTGTACACATCAGAGAGCACACAAATGTGCTCAGACATACAACCACAAACAATGCCACTGACCACGATATTGCCCTGAAAAGCTAAAGCTATAGAGCAGCAAACTATTGCTGGTACACAAGCGGACTGTATATCACTAAATAGCGTTATAGGCATTATTTTTGTTCAGTCATACAAAAATTAGCCACTGGTTTTTGCCTTTGAATCGGATCTATACACTACAATCCAAACCTAAGCTAACAAATTAAAACTCTAACAAATTTAATTCGGTTACTAGCTCTGTCTGTTTCTTTCTTTTGTACCGGGCTCAAACAAACAGCTGAAACCACTGAGCGCTGATGTTTATTTCCTGTGTCCAACCTTCTCAGCCCACCACTGCTGCACTCAGGCCCACCCAGAGCCTACAGCAAACACATGCAAGTACCCTGTGACTCACTACTGCAGTGATACTAGACTAATAAAAGTAGCGTAGAGCCTTTTTAGTGCTCTTTGCTTGCTTCACAGGTTCGTGCTGTAGAGTCGGACTGCACTGTGCTTAGAAAGGCAGAGCTTTGTGTGTGTGTGTGCAAATGTGTGCCAGCAGTGATCTACACCTCTAGACTTCAGGGAAATGGCATGGTTTGTGTTACCCCGCTTTCACACTGAGAGCAGCCAGGTTGATGGATCGCTCCGGCCTGACCGACTGTGGGCAGCGTGAGAGGCTCTGATTGCATCTACAGTATGTGGTACGGCCGCAGAGCTCTGAACAGGCAATTCACGTGTTTTCGTTTTGTCCCGATACCCACACTTGTGGTCTTAAGTGTGCGTTCACGCTCCACCGAGTAAGTGTGGAAGACTTCCATCTCTGAAAATCCCCAAATGCAGGTGCACTTCATCTACACTTAAAAAAAACCCTTATTCTAGTACCGCCTCGGAGCGCTATTAAGGGCTAAGTGTATCCCAGAATGCATCAGGAGTTTTTATGCAGAAAGGAAGGAGCTATTATTAAGATGACAGGCAAGAAAACATTCCTATATAAATGTAAGTTGTATAAGGTTATAGTAGCCTTTGTTATTAGGCAATATGCTCAGTGTAAATTAGGCAACTGTGATCTAATTGGTTGCTCATTTATTGCTGTATTTATTTATGATAATAGCTGATGTTTAAGTGTTTGTTGTTGGGCCTTTATTCACATATTTGTTCAGAAAATGTATCCTCCATGTCATTCTCGGGTGACTGCTGCCTCAACTGGAAACATCTTCCTTTTGCCAAGTGTGTTCCCATGTGATGACAAAACCTCACGACACTTGCAGGCTTTATGCAATCTTTAGTCTGGAAATATGTTACTCAAGTGGCCACTTGACGAAGTACAAGGACCGCAAGTGTGGGTACTGGGACAAAGCCAGAGTCTCATCAGCAGGGAAACAAGGGAACATAGAGATCTATTTGTCTGTTGATGGCTGATGGCTGTGAAAAGTTAAAACCTGAGTTTTCCCGGCCAACAAGCTTGATGACAGACGACACAAAAGCCAATTTTCTCTGGTGCCTCAGCTCTGTGAGGAATGAATAGACTTCCGGTGAGTTGTTGATCATGTTGCTGGCAGTGTGAATGCAGGCTCATATGTTTCACCCTACAGGCGTAAACGGTGACATATTTGTTTATTAGCGCGCCTGTGTTTTCATGTTTGTGTACATGACTGATTGTCCGCCTGTCTGTCTGGATGCAGGACTCAGAAGGCATTACCTTCCACTACTGGGCGCTGTTTGACGGCCACGCCGGCTCCGGGGCGGCTGTGGTGGCCTCCCGGCTCTTGCAGCACCACATCGCCCTGCACCTCCAGGAGGTGGTGGACATCCTCAGCACTCCAACCCTGCTGGCCCCCACCTGCCTGGGGGAGGAGCTCATCAACCACCACCTGACGCCCACGTCCCACCGCGCCCTCACCAGGGCTGCCTCGCTGCGGGGCGCCGCGGGGGCTCCGGGTTCCCCCAGCACCCCGCCGACACGCTTCTTTACCGAGAAGAAAGTCTCGCACGAGAGCCTGGTGATCGGCGCCATCGAGAACTCCTTCAAAGACATGGTAGGAGGGCTGCATTTGATGTAGAGTCGATATCTGATGAATGTTTCACATACTGAAGGAATGTGCAAATGTCTTGGAAAAGCGTGTCTATGATTGTAGCAGTACCTCTGTGTACCTCTGTGTGGACAGTATTGTGCTGTGCAAGGTGCTTTTGAGGTGATGCAAACCTTGCACGTACGACCCCTTACCCATACACAGTCTAATAAAACATATTCATTCAGTGAAACAGTGTTTGATTAACAGGGAGCTCAGACATTGTTTCACAATGTTAAACTTAGGGATTGAATGATATATTGTCAGACTCAGTATGGAGCTTTGAAAAGAAATATCAGTATCAGTCCTCAAACGGTTTTGACTTATTGTGAAATTTGACTTTTGGCTTTTGACTTTTATGTGTTAGACTCATTAATGCAACTGTCAAATTAACAGCAGAACAGAAGAAGTTACCTGCCTTGTTTTACGATTCTTAGAAAAATTCATAGCTATTGGCATCAGCCTAAAAAAAATTTATCATTCCATCCCTACTTAAACTGACTGCACACTTCTTATACGGGCTTGTGGCCAAGAGGTTGCTGGTTCGAATCCCCAGACGTGCTGTGACATGTGAGTAGGTGTAAAATGAGTAACGTTCTCCTTTCTCCAACAGCCACTCTAGAGGTGCCATTTAACAAGGCACCGCACCCCCATCTGCTCACTGACCAGCAGCAGATGAATGTCACTGAACTGGGCAGCTGCCATGTTCGAACATAAGAAAATATGTCAGCATGGAGCAGGGTGCTTCTGGAAACATGCACACGTCTGTCAATTTTCCTGGGAAAAAAAAAAACACTTAAAAATCGTATCTGCTTCAAAAGTCAGTGTGCTCCTTTAATATTGCTAAATAAATTCAAGCCAGCCATTAAGCTAAGACTTATTTTTTGACTTAAGGTGCATTCTTAATTTAGCAGAAGTTGGTTGACACTGCAAAATGCTGTAAACTGTTTTTGGAGAATTTATAAATCACTGCCCATTGACTTCAGTTCAGTTACAAAGGACTGCCACATCTATCAGTTCCCGTGCACCGATGGGGCAGTCGGTGTGCTTTCTAAACATCCATTACACTTTAATTATTCGCTTAGTCAATTGATATTGATTCTGTGTAATTAGACAATCAAGCAATATGCACGGACGCCGCCCAGTTCACCGCTGTTGGCTAACAGGAGGAAGCATTGAGACACTGGATAGTCTCTCCCTGCAGTATATATATATATGTACCTATTCAGTATATGATATGACGTGTTAGCTCTTAATTAAGTTGAAACAGGCTTGTCTGGAGCGTTGGCCTCTGCTGGCAGCATTGAGAGAAGAGTGGGCGTCTCACCAGCTGGGCGCAGGCGATAAGGCACAGGAGGTCGACATGTGATCTCACACACACACACATGCACACACACATACCAAACCCCATCACCAACATACCAGCACACCCACACACACATATACCCTCACACCGTGTGCATTTCCAATCCATTATGCATGACTGTTCCCTTCAAATCAGAAACATATGGTGCCAGTCAGTCAGTCAGCCAGTCAGTCAGTCAGCCAGCCAGCAGCAGAGCCAGCAGAAGTGATGTACATTCTGCCGCAGGTCACAAACACTTGCCATCTGGCCATGCTAGAAGTGGATGCTGGGGACTCGACTCAGGCAGAGGCCAGGCAATCAAGAGCAGAGCCAATCAAAACAGCGCGGGCCCGCCTGACAGGCTTTGGCGACCGAGAGGTCAGAGGTCACCGGCCTCTCGTCTCAGCTGAGCCGCCACTCTCCTATCAGCAGCCTCTGTTGGGCTGAGAAAGAGCGATAGTCGTATGCGCTGATGGAGCCAGAGAGCGAAATTTCAAAGTCTCTCTGAACAGTTCTTGTTTTGTAGTCATCTGATTTGTACACTGTGGAATAACAACATTACAATCGGTGCCAGAAAGTCACCGCGCCCTAATAGAAAGTGGACAGAATCCAATATCCAACTGGAAAATATCCAATATCACCATGACTTTGAGCGACATTGTGGCAATATTATGGAGATAACTATTTGTGCTTTCATAAGATATTTACACACAAGCAAATTTTGAGAAGCATTAGTCATGCGGATATGATGACAAAGCAGGTAGAGGCAAATAACAGAACATCCAAAACAGACTAATAAATTAAAAAAAGCTGCATGTTTTTACTTTAATGCAGCCTTTAAAAACAGGAAAAGACTAAACTTATGCAATATTACAACATCCAAAATCCCAGACAATATCTCATAATCTCATAATAATGAATAAATAATCATATCTCACAATGTCTCATATCACAATATCAATATAAAATCCATATATTGGCCAATCCTAATAGAATGTCCACTTAGTATATTTTTCTGTGACAGCTGACAACTTACCAAACAAAATTTAACTGTCCTGACGCTGTAAGCCCCGCCCCTCTGGCGAGCAAGTTCAAGCTCTTACTGCTTTGCCAGTTGACCTACGTCTGCACAATCCCCCTGACCTCCTGCAGCCCTGGGATGGTGTGTTTTGCTAAAGACTAACATTTTCCTTGTGGTGGAAAGCACTCAGCAAAGTTAAATTAGATCTTGATAGAGGGCAGTACAGATTAATCACATCACCAAATGCAAACACCAACTGCACCCTGATGCTTCCACCTCTTGACCACTAGATGGTAGTATGCAGTTAGCAATTTCTTTTAGCAAGCTGCACTGCTCAGCCAACTGAAATGATGTTTCGGGGCGGTAATGTCCTGGTGTATGTTGGAGCAGTGAAAGCCTGTGTCATTAATGAACATGATAGGCCTAATGTGGATCGCTCTTTAGTGATGATGTGATTTTGATCCACGCAGGACGTTAAAACAGAGTGTCACGGGTTTGAATGACATCACCAGCGATCCAGCCTTTCAATAAGATTTAGATGGGATGCTAAAAACCAGCGATGATTCAGTCTTTGCTGTATATTTAGCTCCCGACTTCCATTCCTGATTTCATAATGCAATACCACTGGCATCTGCCTTTTTCTGCCTGCTGCTCATCTCTCTCTCTCTCTCTCTCCCTCTCTCTCTCTCTCCTTCATTTCTCTTGTCAAACGCATCTCTCTGCCCACGACTCTCACCAGTCAACAAACAACATCTAGCGTTCTCTCCCTCTGCTTCCCTTCTCTCCTCTCTCATGCCTCCATCCCCTCCAGCTCTTTCTCCAGCTCTGAATCTGCACTTTTCACCCCCCTCTGTCTCTCTCTCTCTCTCTCTCCCTCTCTCTTTCTTACACTCTATCCACTTTTTCTTAAAGGGGAATTGCGCTGAAATCCGCGAGCAACGCAATTCATTGATTTTGTTCAGTGTTGCATTTCTTCCCGAGTCCTCGCCGCTTAAAACTCACACAACAAAATAAACTCATATACTGATGGCTGCAGGCCATTCTTCACAGCACTGTGTATCCGTTTTCTGTGGAAGAATACAAACAACCCTTCAAGTTCATTATTTAATATTTCAAAAATACGGAGCATCCAGTCAGTTACCTACTTTTCTATAAAAAGTAACATTTTAATTTTGGTTATCGTTCGTGTTTTAAAAGTAGCTGTAAGCTAGCTCACATCTCTTTTTGCTAAGCAACAGCATTAAAGTCACTTAAGGCAGATATTTCTCCTTAAATGCCTCCATCTTATTTTTTTAATGAAGCTCATTCTTTAAGGAAATGGAAAGTGTCAAGAGAATATGGGAAGCTTTGATACCACTTTAAATCTCTGTCTCAGAGTTCACTACCGAGCCTCTGTATCTTATCAGAGGGATCCGCCTTTAATTCGCCTCTGACACGAATCACCGCATTCCTATGGAGGCAGCCTGTTTGCGGAGGGGCTGCCGGAGTCCGATAAACACACAGCGACGTGTGCACATCAAAAAGAAGACGTGGCTTAGAGACAGAGGCTTATCAGCGGAGTTGTGTGTGTGTGTGTGTGTGTTGGCCCAGGACAGGAATAAGAGGGGATGAGATCTCTGGCCCAGTCTGCTCCCCTTTTTGCCTAAGACATTTATCTGTAGCTCTGTAGGAGGTGCTGTGTGTGTGTGTGTGTGTGTGTGTGTGTGTGTGTGTGTGTGTTTGTGTCCTTTATGTGGTATGGTAAGAAGTGTTGAACGAATGGTTTAGTCATCACAGTGTGTGTTGTTGATGCTCTGTGTTAAGGAAAGTCTGAACGATGAATAAAACTTGACCTTATTAAGAGTGGAGTTACGGAGCTGTAGAGCTGCAAACAATCTCCATCTTATAAGTCATTTTGTCTCATATTCAGTCTTCAAATCTTGCTTTTCTTAAAACAAGTAAAAAAAATCCGCCAGCAGGATGAGATAATCCCACTTGTTTTCAAAGCTAATCAACTTGTTTTGTTGAATAAAGTGTCATTTTCTTTATTCCAGAGGTCTGATCTGCCTTGTTTGAGCATATTTTTACTTGACCCCAGAACCTGCATTGGAATCAAGTGGGATTATCTCATCACACTGGCAGATTTGTTTTAAGAAAAACACTGAATATCAGACTAAACATCTTGTCAAGGTGGAGTTTT
>OMLF01051146.1:0-19997 GCA_900302615.1 Holocentrus rufus
ACCTCAAAAACCCAAGCAGTCCCAAGCGGTACTGGATCACAACCACAACCACATCCTGGTAAGCAGCCAGGGCGGAACCATCATAAATTGAGGCTGACCCACTTGTTAGCCCCCCACCATGGATCCAGACCATGACCTAGGGACAGAAAGATGGTGACTGTTTTCCATGAATCATATTTACAGGACAAATTGACTACTATTATCTCTGCCAGGACATCATGCATTTGGTCGGGTGTCAGCGTGTTTGTCCACAGCTAATCTCGCAAACTACTGGGCCTATCAGCCTAAAATCTTTGGTGCACAGTTATGACTGTATCAGAAAGAAGCTCTTGTGGTTGCAGAGATTCAAAAAATTTAAAAACTAGCGCATGCTGCTCATAAATATAGGCAACATCATTCTTATTGTCAGTAGGCACTATAAAAGCGTCAATTGATCTGCAGCCAACTAGACCTGGAACACCTTAAACAACAAACTTATCTAAAGTTGAATCACAGTTACTGAGCAAGATCACCAAATCTGCAGCAGAGGGCTCTTACTGGGAGTTTGGCATCCTGAGCTGCGTTTGCTGGAACGTAAATGTTGAGGTAAAGGCAGTCCTCTGAAACATCAGGGAGATCTATAGTCATGCCACCAAGTTTTTCTGCGATGTAGAGAAGAAACTCTTTACTTTGAATACATCTGTGAAAGAGACGAATGTGTTATGTAACATATGCAGGGGATATAAATCTTCCAAATACACAACCATTGTAGTGCATGAGTGCCTTACATGGGTGGTTGCTGAGTGGCATCTCTCACTCCTTCCCATCTCTCTGCAGGCTGTGGTGGTGCCAGTCTCAGTGGGCCAATAGGTGGCTTGGCAAATGGCACACCCCGGTAGGCACGGACTCCTGTTTCCTTCCCCCTTACACTCACATACTGGCCTCTGACACCCCCAAGCTTTGTATGGACAACGAATTTGTTTTTCAGTCTGTGGACAAAGTGGTTTTATATAATTATGTTTCCGGTTAAAAACACAAAACAAAACAAAACAAAACAAAACAAAACAAAAAAAAACTGAACATGAGTTTTGCAGCTCAACTACTTGAACTATGCAATGTACATAGTTCATCCATTGAGCCTATTATTATTTAGTGTTTTACTTGCTGTAATCAACAATGTAGAGGTAAAATGGAAAGCAGCAGCAACATACAGTTCTATCTTCTCTTGATGTTTTTTGATCGTTTCTGGGAGGGTTTGAGTAAAGAAGGTGAAGCGGTCCTTCTTTAGGTGCTGACCAGGTGCCTGCTCCATCCCAATGCTCAGGTAGTCTCCTGCTGCTCCATATTGTGGCCAGTGGACCAGGCCATCCCCATTAGGAGAACTATGCAAACAGGTTTGTGTAGAACAACTTTATCTTTTTTTATGTGACTTTATTTATTTTTTTTATTTCTTATGAAAATTAGGAATATTTCCTACCCTGTGCGGGCGAAGTTGCCCCAGTAGTTCATCATGGTTTTGCTTAGCTGCTTGTCCTTTTCTGTACATGCACCATATTTAACATGTCTAGTGGTGAAGCAGAATCCCAATACTGCAAAGATTTCATCTCCATGGTCAGACTTGACAAAGCTTGGCCTTTTCTTCTGAAGGAGTTCAGGAGCATGCTGGTACTCATACAGATATACAGGGGCACCTGCATCTAAAAGTAGACAATTGTATGTGATATGTCTCAGTAGTACAAGTGTGTGAAGAAAGTAAAGAAAAAGCAGTGGTCTGTTGCTGGATTGTATCACATTCTTCTAAATACAGCTGTCAGCAGAAATCAGGGGTCCAAGCCCAAAGGAAGATTTGTCATGATGTAGTGCCCCACTTAACTGATATGTGCCAAATTTTGTACATGTTCTCAGAGTGTCTAGACAACCTAGCGTACACAATAAATAAATGATATGTAGCCTTGTTATCGTGCATGATGGTGATGTTTGTCAGTATGTGGACTCCTGGTTGTTTTGGAATTTCAAAATACTTGTCATATCTTTTTGTTCTCATGGGTCAATAATGTTGCATGACAAGTTTTGTCAAAATCAGACGATTGGCCTTTAAACGTCACACTTTTGATCCATTTTCAACAAATACTGTAATTGCTGCTGCAACGTCCTTGGCTCATGGCGACTGTGTTGGTTTGGAGTTTTGACCTGTCATTAATTGAGCATTGGGGATGCTAAGTCCAGACCGTAATATCGAAAAATCTATTCAGTGGAGGATGAAACTTGGCAATTTTGGTGACCCTATGACCACCAGCAGGCCCAGTGGGGCATCTGCATTCAAAATAATGTGTTTTTGGATTTCTCTGACCAAAATGATTGGGACTATAGTTGGAAAAAAAAACAATATTAGTAGAGGTGATCGTTTTCCTAACCAGTCAGCTTACCACTACTGTTCACAAACCCGTGAGAGTCTGTCTCCATGGTGACAGAATCAACAGGTCAAACAACAATGCATAAACTAGTGATAGATTTTAATCAGGGCAATTTCTGTCATTTTGAAATAATTGGCATCGGCCGATACCATGCCCACATAGTGCTTTCCCTTGTGTTAATCCTGTGTCAACTGATTTAAAAAAATGCATATTTAACGATTTTTATTTTCAATCAATGTCGTGTTTTATACATTTGTTAATTTTAGATAATAAGAGTGCAGATCTGCAAAAGAAAATAATATACATTTATTATTAAACTGCTGTTTTTAATCACATGCAATGAAAGAAAAAAACATCGGCATTACATCAGCTATCGGCCACCCTGTTCTCTAAATATCAGCATTGGCATCGGCCATTTAAAAACCCATATCAGTTTACCACTAGTATAAACAATGATGTAACATTCATTTGTGCAGCGTGGGTAGAAAAATACCTCTGTGGGCGTTGGCAGTCTTAATGGCTGGAATGGCAAATACAAGGTCTCCAATCAGCTCAGTCAACCCGTCTCTGTTTTTCACACGATCTCCAGGGGCTCTCAGATATTCATCTGTTATCAGCTTTCTCATCAATTCCTGTTTGGGCTTGAGCAAAGAAAATGAGAAAAGAAAATGAGAATTAAATCTGACAACAGAGAAGCAGTGGAAGCAGAGAAATACTGTTTATGTTGGAGTGTTTCTCTTACATCAGGAAGGAACCCGGCCACTGTGGTCAAGACTTGTTTCCAATCCATTCCCTCTGTCCAGTTTGGAGGAGCAAAGAACTAAGAGAAGAGGTAGCTCATTTACCAGTTATGTATTGTTAAATGTTGAAGACAAGTATAGGTCTGAAACAATGCAATTTTATCAAGGATTAAAGTGGAAAAGACTGTAGTCTTACACTAGGAAGTAGCCAGCCCCCTTCATCATTATTAACACCAGTGATGAAAGGTATTTTGTGAAGTTCTTTGTTTTTGTAAAGCTCATCCACAGGTTTTGTCAAGACGTGTCCATCAATACTGGCAGGAAATATCAGCATCGGGTTCTTGAAAGAAAAAATCATACAAAAAAAAAAAAAGTTGAGCACACAGTTCAATGACAAATCATGATGTAAATATTCAGCATGACAACAGTATTGCTTTGATAATGCTAGTCCATATTCCACTGGTATCCTACAGAACACATTGCACATGTTCAACGTGTCTTGTCAGTTTTGTACATCTCACCTGTACAAGAGCCATAATGGCATCATGGTCCATTTGTTTGATGCAATCAGCGATCGTTTTTGCACTTGTGAGGTCGCAGCCAGATGCATTGGCTGCCACCTGAGAACAGATTCAGAGATTCATCTCAAGAAATTTAAGGATAAAAACAACAAAGAAATGGTGGTGTTATGTTTGGTACATTGTATATTTACATACGTTTTACAGAAAAACATATAGATAGATAAACAAACAAACTAATAAATTACCTGGGCAAATGGCAGAGGATCATTTGTGACAAGTGCCTCCATTGCAGCAGTGCCACTCTCAGCAATTGCACGGTGAAACAGGCCATCAGACAATGGTGAGAGAAGCTGGTAATTCAAGCGCGAGAAAATTTGAAAAAAATCTGTGTAGTAAATTCACTTTGACATCACAGTGTGATTGCCTAAGAACTGCTTTGATTTTGTCTCAGAGTTTCAAGAAAATTGTTTGTCTGTGAACTGATTCTTACCAAGAGGGATACGCTCACTCCACCAGCAGATTCGCCAAATATGGTGACTGAACCTGGGTCTCCTCCAAAGTTGTGAATGTGCTGCTGGACCCATCGCAGGGCTTCTACCTGGTCCAGTAGTCCAAAGTTCCCTGAAGCGTGCTCATCACCAGTGCTGGAGAGATCAAACAATTAGAGACAGCCAGCAGAAACCTAAATTCTGTCTCAAAACTGCTAGAAAGACACAATATGCTCACTCTACCTGAACTAAGTGAAATTAGTTCAAGTTCAAGTTCAAGTTCAGATTTATTTAGAGCCCAAAATCACTGTTCATAGTCTCAAAGGGCTTGACGGACCCACAAGTTTACAAGAAGAGCGACACCCCCTGACTTAACCCTCATAGTGGGCAAGAATAAACTCCCCCAAAAACCCAGAAGTAAGGGAAAAAAGGGAAGAAATATTGGGAAGGACCACAAAGAGAGTGGGTCCCTTCCTGGCCAGTCAGGAGTGCTACAGGTGCCGGCCAAGTGGGCAAATTAATGAATTAAGATCAAATAAAAGAGCAAAGTTGAACAAGATACAAAGTGTAAGGCTACATAGAAGTCAGTTTGCTAATAACAGATGTACAGGACATAGATTGTGAGTTTTCTTAGGCTTTTTACCTCAAAAACCCAAGCAGTCCCAAGCGGTACTGGATCACAACCACAACCACATCCTGGTAAGCAGCCAGGGCAGAGCCATCATACATTGAGGCTGATCCACTTGCTAGCCCCCCACCATGGATCCAGACCATGACCTAGGGACAGAGGGATGGTGACTGTTTTCCATGAATCGCATTTACAGGACAAATTTACTACTATTATCTCGGTCAAGAGATCATGTGTTTGGTCGGGTGTGTCAATGTGTCTGTGCGTCTGTCCACAGCTAATCTCCTCATACAGTTATGACTGTATGAGGAAGAAGCTCTTGTGGTTGCAGTGAATCAAAAACTTTGAAAAGCTATCACATGCTGCTCATAAATATTGTCAATAGGCACTCTATGAAAGTGTGAAAGTCAAAATGATCTGCAGCCAACTAGACCTGGAACCCCTTAAACAACAAACTTATCTACAGCTGAATTTCAGTTACTGAGCAAGATCACCAAATCTGCAGCAGAGGGCTCTTACTGGGAGTTTGGCATCCTGAGCTGTGTTTGCCGGAACGTAAATGTTGAGGTAAAGGCAGTCCTCTGAAACATCAGGGAAATCTGTAGTCATGCCCCAAAATTGACCTATGACCTCCTTAAGTAGCTCTGAATATTGAATACATCTGTGAAAGAGAAGATTGTGTTATAGAACATATAAAAGGAATCTTCCAAATACACAACCATTGTAGTGCATGAGTGCCTTACATGGGTGGTTGCTGAGTGGCATCTCTCACTCCTTCCCATCTCTCTGCAGGCTGTGGTGGTGCCAGTCTCAGTGGGCCGATAGGTGGCTTGCCAAATGGCACACCCAGGTAGGCACGGACTCCTGTTTCCTTCCCCCTTACACTCACATACTGGCCTCTGACACCCCCAAGCTTTGTATGGACAACAAGCTTGGGTTTCAGTCTGTGGACAAAGTAGTTTTATACAACTCTGTTTCCAATTAAAAAAAACAACAACAGAACATCAGTTTTGCAGTTCAAATAGTTGAACTATGCAATGCACATGGTTAATCCATTGATGTTATGTAACTATTTAGTGTTTTACTTGCTGTAATCAACAATGTAGGTTATCACTAGAGAGGTAAAAAAGCAGCAGGAACATACAGCTCCATCTTCTCTTCATGTTGTTTGATCTTCTCCGGGAAGGTTTGAGTTAAAAAGTTAAAACGGTCCTTCTTTAGGTGCTGACCAGGTGCCTGCTCCATCCCAATGGACAGGTAGTCTCCTTCTGCTCCATACTGTGGCCAGTGGACCAGGCCGTCCCCATTTGGAGACCTACATGCCCACAAACACATGCACACACACCATTGTAGATTAGAATGCAGATGCCACCGCTTAAACTAATCTTTCATTTGTTTTTGGACCTCTGTTTTCTGACTGGAGCACGACTGAGTTTCAAATATAGTTTATCACCTTACTGAAATAAAACCCTGTCAACAAAAACATCAAATAAAAGAGAGGGGTGACAATGAACACACTGTAAGTTATAACTTGGTAACGTGGTGATATACTGTATGTAAAATAAAATAAAACTTTATTCTCCGGACTGGGCAGTGGAGGAAATGGAAACCCCTAAATTCTCTCCATGCAGAAAAAAATGGAGGTCCAAGGGGAGCTTACTCAAGGCTTAGTCAATACTCCTTTGTAAAGGCTTACCAAGGTTATACTGAAGATCGCCTATATCTTCTTCTCACTTCATTTGACTCCTACCTTGTGCGAGCAAAGTTGCCCCAGTATGCCATCATGGTTCTGCTGAGCTGAATGTCTTCCTCTGAGCATGATTCTGGGGGAGTAGGGATGATGGTGTTGGTGCTCAAACATGTTAAATACAATGCATTTTGATAAGACTGTGTGTCAGTGTGAGTTTTACCATTTAGTTTCACATGATCTTCGGTGAAACATAACCCCAGAACATAAAAAACCTCATCTCCATGGTCAGAACCAACAAAGCTTGGTCTCCTCTTCTTGAGGATACTGAGAGATTCCTGGAACAGGTAGAAGTACACAGGAACTCCCGCATCTGTTTGAAGGATTAAGGTCCATTGTTAGTGCCTTTTTCTGCACTCCTGATCTTTACTGATGATCTTTACACTTACCTGCTGGGTATGTGTGTGTGTGTGTGTGTGTGTGTGTGTTTTAGTGTAATATTGTTTTATGGCATGGTAATATTGCTAAATAATAAAAGCAAAGGCTGGTGTTTAAGTTACTGACAGGGTGCAACAGGCAGGCAGGCTAATTAAATACAGATTATATGCAATGCTAAAGCAATTACTAAAATGGTACTATTATACAGCCATTATGTAATATAAATCATAACAACGGTAAATACTGATTGGGTGTATATTACATGGTCTGTGATATGCAAGTCTTGGATTTGAAATCGCCTAACTTTCAGTGCATACTGCTCTCTTGAACACTGAGAAATATAAAAATGTTTTGATTTATATGACAGTCTTTGAACTTAGGTACCAAGTACAAATACACAAACACCGAGTAGTACAATGCGACCTTATAGGGCTTTAAAGGGACAAGGTTTTTTTTTACAACTCTTTAATGTCACTACAAATCAAAATGTGATATATTTGACCTTATTTACACACCAAAGTAATGGTTAACAAATAATGCATATCTATTGTCAAACCTGAAATGAAAAAAAGTACATTTCCATCTTCTGCTTTTCTATGATATGAAAACAGTTGTTTACACTTAAATTAGTAGCTGGTCCTTAATGCTTAAACACAATGATTACAGTTAAGCTTATTTATTTATGGAAGTCCCATTAAATTCCAACCAAAACATCAAAGCAAAGTTTTGGTCACTGCCAAAAAAACCCCCAAAAACTGGAGTCTTACCTCTGTGGTAGTTCGCAGTCTTCAGAGCAGGAATGACAAAGACCATATCTTCAATTATCTCAGTGAACTTCTCTCTAATTTTCTTACGATCAGATGAAGTTCCCATGTATTTGTCAGCCAACAGGTTGGTCTTCCATCTGTCTTTAGGCTAAATGTGATATAATAAACATTACATTAAAACGAGTACGTACTGACATAAAGTACTGACATAATTGTGTTTTCACCAAGCAAGTGGAAAACAAAATTTCATCTCTTGTTTTGAATAATGATAATAAGATAATGATATTTTGAATTCTGAGTTTCAGCAAATGTTACATTAAATACATAATATTACTTTTCAGTGCATGTGCTATGGTAACTTATGTTGGACAGAACTACTTCCTCTCTGGGTGAACCTCTTCCAAATCGCAAACCAACACTTCTGTGCCTGCTGTCATTGTAGACAACAGTGCACCCAAAATTAAATAAATAAAAATAAAAAATATAAAGTGATTTCTTAATATTCTCAAATCTCACCAGATATCCTCAAGAATCACAAAGTCACTTACGTCAAGGTACAGGAACGTGGTTAATCTGGATATGGTATCTTCTCGGTCCATTCCATCCTCCCACCCAGGGGGACCTAAGACGAGCTAAGACAGCAGAATGAAACACAGAACAACAAAATTACAGCAGAGAACAGCCGGACCATTCTCTATTCATCAGTGGGACCCTGTATGATAAATTTATTGAGGTCAAAATAACTCTGTACTTCATGCATACTATTAACCTCTCACTTTAAATTATGTAATCATCAGCACGCAATAATCAATGATAACATGAATGAATGAATAATAAGCAAATTCACCAGTGATAAGTGTGTATGGCAGTCACGAGGGGAAAAATTTTAACCATATGCAACAACAAATGGCATTCTTTGGCTTCTAACTAAAATGTGCTTTTTTTCTTTTCTTTTTTTTCTTTTTCAAAATCGTATGTAGAACTAATTTTCAAATCAATGTTTGGAAAATTCTGTCTACGCTTACAAGTGGGAAAAGCCATCCTGCTTCATTCGTGTTGCAACCCATCATAACAGGCAGTCTATGCATCTTGTGATTTTGGAGAGACTCCAGTGCAGGCCTGGGCAGGAACTTCCCATCAACAGTCGCTCCAAGCATTAACATCTCATCCTATACAGAACAAAATAAACAAGTCAATACATGTTTCAATGCTGGTGAGACATGCCTCAATGCTGGTGGCAAAAAAAGAGACCAATAAAACTCATCATTACTGTTTGGGACTTGTGATTATTGGAATTGATTAACATTCAAAACATGCAATACTGATTTTTTTCTTGATTTCTCAACACAAAATATGTTATTTTGAGTATTGCCGAGGTGAGTCAACTCATCTGGTCAAGCACAAGTCATCCAAGGAGTGCTACTTGCTCAATACAAAATATGTTATTTTGAGTATTGCCAAGATAAGGCAAGCCATCTGGTCAAGCACAAGTCATCCAAGGAGGCTACTTGCAAAAAATCCTAAATGGGTTATAACCATGCACAACCATGAGCACAGAGAGTTGATGACACAGTAAAATGGTGCTATGGTAAATTTCACCTCTTTGTGAATCTTGACTATGTCATCGACCGACAACTTCATCACACACTCCGCAATCTTCTCTGTGGTGGAGCTGTCACAGCCTGAGATGTTTGCTATCATCTAAAACACAAAAAAGGAAACTGCTTATTACATGTCGCATCACAGGCACCTTTTAAGGGCATGTTTAAATGTGTGTTTTCATTTATCTATTGTCATTCCTTAACTAACCTGGGCTGTAAGCAAATGGTTTAAATTTAACATGACATCCATTGCTGCAGAGCCGCTCTCAGCTATTGCACCATGAAACAGGCCAGCAGACAATGGAGAGATAAGCTGCAAATGAAAGGGAAAACAAGAATATCAAGATTTCTTTTATTCAACAGGGACCGTGCACAATAAAAGAGTAGCTGGAAAGCTTATTTTCATCTGCAGTCCCGACAGTCTACACAAGTACAATACACATGCACAAAACAAACCATAGAGAGCTGAATGAAATCTACACAGACAACAACAAACATTACATACAATTACAAGGTAAGATGCTGGCGTCTTGTGCTTATATAAGACTGCAACAATAGTGAACACTGAACAATAAGGGCAGCAATGGCAGCAATCATGAAAGTAGTCAAAAATAAACAAACCAATAAATCAATAACCAATTCTAGTTGAGAAATCAAGCCTTCAGATTCTCATATAAACTAGAGTGCAGCATTTAGTCTCTAGTAAATCATTACACCATGGGGTATGTGTGTGTCCTTACCAATAGGGATACACTCACTCCACCAGCAGATTCTCCAAATATGGTGACTGATCCTGGGTCTCCTCCAAAGTTGTGAATGTGCTCCTTGACCCACCGCAGGGCCTCCACCTGGTCCAGCAGGCCAAAGTTCCCTGGCATGTTCTCATCCCCTGTGCTGTGTAGAGTGCATTTTTTTTTTTTTTTTTTTTTGGTTTGGACACTAATGTACCCTGTTTCACACACAGCTCATCCAGTGCAAAGTACAGTCTTACCTTAAGAAGCCCAGTATGCCGAGGCGATACTGGATCAATACCACAACCACATCCTGATAAGCAGCCAAAGCAGAACCATCATATGCCGACGCAGAGCCGATGGTCAGTCCTCCTGGATGGATCCAGACCATGACCTTTATGGCAAAATCAATAACATGACAATATTATTTCCTTGCATACATGTAGTGTTTGATCTCAGCAAATGCACAGATGACATCTATCTATCTATCTATCACTTGTTTATTTGACAAATGGGCTGATGTGAAGCATAAATAATATAGAGTTGGTATGGCTTCATCTGATTTGTCTGTTCAAGCACTTACAGGTAATTTACGATTCTCAGAGGGTTTGACAGGGGTGTAAATGTTGAGGTAAAGGCAATCTTCAGATATGTCCGGGAACTCAACATCCATCAATGAATTTTCTGCGAGATCAGTGATGCTCTTTTTGCTTTGAACACACCTGAAAAATATGCATTTAAATTACATGAATAACTGCAGATATCTGACGGTTTTATTCCACAATTATCACCTCCTTCCTGTAAACATAGCTTAAGCTCTTTAAGTGAATGTTTATTCTGCTTTGTCTCTTACATGGGTGGTTGGTGGGTGGCATCTCTCTCTCCTTCCCATCTCTCTGCAGGCTGTGGCGGTGCCAGTCTCAGAGGACCGACAGGTGGCTTGGCAAATGGCACACCCAGGTAGGCATGGACTCTTGTCTCCTTCCCCTTTACACTTACATGCTTTCCTTTCAGAAGCCCCAGCTTTGTATGGACTAAAGGTCCTGTTATGACATTAAGATGGAGTCATTATCATGGTGCAACAGTAAGCTACTACTTACTCCAGTGTCATTTTCTAAATTCACCAGCACAATTAAGTCATAGCAACACAGCAACACAAATTATTTTCTATTACATAATTGTTGCTTCTTTTTTATTTTTGTGCCATCATTCAAACACTCATTAGTTCCACTATGATTTAGAGTTAGAAATAATTAGGGCTATGAACATAACCAGGCATAACCACTCAACCCTCTTTTTTCAGCGGTTTGTATCAGTTATTGCTTAACCAGTGTATTCAAGTAGAGGTAGGAAAGCTTTAACAATGGGGAAGGACACTAAAACTCTTGCTGAAACCTACGCAAACAAAAATCTTGTAGAGTTGCCAGTTGGCAGCTTTAAAATAAACAGACCCACCCCATCTATTCATTGTGAGTTGATGAATGAGATGATTCATTACATAGGCTTAACAAGCTACAGTTTTGCACCTAACTTCTGTGGTTGACAACATGCAGTTATTTTTTTTCCTCCGTAAAATGCCATAAAAAACAATATATTTATGTAGTATGAAATCTATTTCAGAAAATGTAGGTCACTAGCTTTGTCTGTTTTCACTGTTTTGTTTTTTTGTTTGTTTGTTTTACAATTTCACTCAACTACACCATAAATGTGTCCTAGGTTGTGACATACAAGAAAACCCTAAAAATACAGCCTCTGCGTTTTTTCAACTACTGTGGTAAGAAAATCTCCCTAGTCAAATGTATCTGGAAAACTATTCATTTTGTTGTTGTCTAGCTTGATATTCATTGTCTGGAATCACAAAAAGAAATGTTATGAGGCTGAATCAAGTCTGCAGTCTCTGTCACCCAGTCCTGAGCATCAGGGACTGCCACAAAGAAAATTATAGCATAAAAATAATATATTTACTACATTTCTGGTGTAGTCTAGCATTACTCTATGTTAACATTATGTTAACACTCATATTAATGTTCTCGCTAGTCAGCACTGCGAAGCCAGCTTGGCTAATAAAATCGGTCTGGCAAACTGGCCATTTCCAGTTTAAGCCGATGAAGTAAAATCGGCTGGTTTTGATCGATGGCCGATTGATCGGTGCACCCCTAGCTATGACCAATGATGCCTATCTCAAAAGTCGACGACAAAAGCTGCATGAGTCGTGGAAGGGGGCGTGGCTAAAGTTTAAGGGCGTAGCGAGCCGTCGACCAATGAAAGTGTGTGTGATGTGTTTGTGTGTAAAAGTGTCATACTACAAAGTTTGGCCATGTCGCGCGAGTTTAGAAGTTATGCGCATTTTTGTTATAAGCCACTCCCACTGCCACACCCCCTTTTTGCCAGTTGGCATTAACAGTTCATCTGCCATCCTTTGGCTAATAACTTTCCACAAAATCTTGTGCGAATCTGTAAAGCCATTTGCAAGTTATGCGTTTTTGCAAGAAGCCACTCCCACTGCGGCTCAGAAACATGACCTTGAATGGGGTCCTTCAATTTAGCAAGTCTGTGGAATTGCCCGATTTTAAGTCAGGACGGGGTGTCACACCAAGGGCCATGGTTTTTAGTGACGAAATGTATCAAGTTTCTAGGCTTTTAGAAATATATGGATGAAAAAAAATGGATGGCATTTAACAAAAACAGACTTGTAAAATTATTCCATGGTATTTATGAACATTTTATGTACTTTTAATTTACAAAAGGTGTGATGTATTCAACCACGCTTGTGACAGTCACCATAGGACAATTATTGCGATTGCACGCACTTCAGTAATTGGGTTACTCTTCGGACAGCAGTTCCCCGATTTGAGGTTTGGCTCAAAAAATGTGAAAAAAAAATCTGATAAAAAAATCTAATAATCTAATAGCAGTTTTCCTAAAAACTGGTCTGGTAAAACAAAGAAAATGAAAATGCCATGTCATGCCAACAACTCAGCTACACTGCAATAAAGGTCAAAGGGCATAGGGGGTAATGCGGCGCTATGCAGCTGCACTACAGTCAACAACTGATTCAATCCCATTAACTTCTGCATTGATTTTAATCACAAATCAGAAGTAACATCAGGTATTGTTATGTGATCGCTAGATGTCAAATCAATGCACACAAAATTCAGTTGGCTGTTGGTGTGACGGTGTCCTGGAGTTATCTTTCCTTACTTACCACGGTCTGCAGAGGCACACGGAATTAGTAAATATAATGTTGTAAGGAGGAAGAATGTTTCGCCTGCAGAGAACTTCATGACGGACGGCGCCTCTGACGGGCTGCGACACTCTCTTTGGAAAACTGGAAATCAGACCGCAGCGCTGAAGAGGCAGTGCCGACTGAAGAGTAGGAAGTACTGTGCATACCTTTGACCGAGGCAGTACACTTGCTGCCTGAAGTAGGACTGTCTGCGGCCCCAGCCCTTATACCCTACCGTTATCTGCTTTTTCATTTTATTTAACAGGAACGATAAGCTACATATTAGTCAGCACACAGTTTTGAAGCATATTTAAATATGCCAGATTTACACACGTGGCTGGTTTCCATCTGGTGTTATTGTCAGGCTGATGTTAACAAACAGGCAATATGACAAAAAACATAACAATTTTACTTAAAAAAATATGAACTTTTCCCATTTAAAGAAAAAACAAATCAACTGAATGAAAGTTGTTTGAATTGATTGTATTGTATCTTTTCTTGTCAAAAATCCAATAAACATATTGTTTAAAACAATACAAACAAACATTTTATTGGTGAAACAACAACTTAATAAGGAGGGATATCTTCTCACTTACATAGAATTCCTAAAAAAAAATAAAATAAAATTCCTGTTACCCCGAAGGAATTCGCAATAGTCCACAATGCCTTACCTTCATTACCTTCTTGAGTTTATTTCGGGGGAAGAACTTTGACATTGAACACTCTAGCCTGACTGTAAATATTATGTTGAATAGCACAGACATTAAAGGCAAAAAATGTAATAACATATATAAGAAATATTGTTGTTTGTCCTTCTGTTCTACATGTAAAACATGATTGACATGGTCATTTTGAAATAATTAAATTGGAAGTGGCCTGGACCTTTACAAATAGGTATTGTGTTACTAATAAAATTAAAGATGTATACTACAGAATTATATACCCTTCAAACCAAATACTATAAAATATACAAAAGTGACATTGAAGTAAAATGAGTTCTGTAAATATGATCTAGAAACAATCTTACATTTATTCTATTAATGTATTTATGTGAAACTCTATTGGCAGGACTTTGAAAATATGTTTGAAAAACTGTATGGTACTAAAAGTTATGAGATAAGAAAAACTGTCACACAGAAAAAAAATGTGTTTGTTAAATTTCCTCATTTTATATGGTATATTTTATAGTCACAAATGTAAATAGTCTAAGCCAGTGGTTCCCAAACAAGTCCTCAAGGAGTCCTCAAACCCCTGTCCTGCAAGTTTTTGTTCCAACTCTACCCTTGCACATGTGATCCAATTACAGGACACACACGTTCATGCACACCCTGTTTAGGTGGGTCCTATTTTCCCATCTGTGTGGGTCTGAATGATTAATAGGAACAAAAACATTTGGAATCGGTCCAGTATTGAGCGAGAATACCATAACCGGCTCTATCCTGGAAAAATGAGTGTCCTACAAATGCGGTCCTAGGACTGCGGCTGCGGTCCTGAAACTGCAGTCTATGATACTGCAGTAAGATAGTATAGGATTCAACTTACAATCAAAACTTTTTGTGATGCAAATAAGAGACAAGCTTCGCAAGCAAAATTCTCACATCTATGACCATAACCAACAAAACTTTAATGATCATTTGTTTCAATCCAGATAATTTCACATTTTTACTTTCAAACTTGATTTTTGATTGCAGTGGGAAAAATAGACTCTAAAACGGTTTTTTATGATTGCATTAAAAAGACACAAGAATAACTTCATAATTGTAAACCTCGAAGGGATTTTTTTTATCCCATATCTAACCCTGTGTAATGTATTTCTGTAAATCTGAAAAATGTGTTTGATAGGATAAACTAAACATCCATCTGCAATTTGAATACTCAGTTGTTGTAGCCATCATAATTACAGCATATCTCTGTCTGTTACGTTTCTACTTGATGACGTAAGTAAAGAGCAAGATGATCTGTTCAGTTTGAGATTATTGTGATTATGGACTACTGACAGACAGTAAAGTGGAGAAAAGAGTGCTGCCCATCCTACAGCTCAGAGTGCTCCATCTTCTCTTCATGTTGTTTGATCTTCTCTGGCAGGGTTTCAGTAAAGAAGGTGAAGCGGTCCTTCTTTAGATGCTGACCAGGTGCTTGCTCCACCCCGATGATCAGGTAGTCTCCTTCTGCTCCATATTGTGGCCAGTGGACCAGGCCGCCCCCATTAGGAGAACTACAAAAACAGGTTTATGTTGAACAATTTGATCTATTTTCCTATGAGAATTTTTTATTAAAATGAGAATTATTTCCTACCCCGTGCGGGCAAAGTTGCCCCAGTAGTTCATCATGGTTTTGCATAGTTGTTTGTCCTCTTCTGTACACACATCTAAAAGGGGAGAAGTTCAGTCAAGCCTCAGCTGTAGACATGCTAAAATATGGCATTGTAGCCAAGGACAAATCCAGATTTCTGGTAAGTTTGATGAACAATTTATTTTTATGAAATTGCACTTACCCACTAATTTGACATCAGTAGTGGTGAAGCATAATCCAAATACTGCAAAGATGTCATCTCCATGGTCAGCCTTGACAAAGCTTGGCCTTTTCTTCTGAAGGAATTGAGGAGCATGCTGGTACTCATACAGATACATAGGGGCACCTGCATCTGAGGAAGTAAAGAAAAAGCAATAAATAGATTGTATGTAGCCTAGTTATCATGCAGGATGGTTATGTTTGTCAGCATGTGGACTCCCGGTTGTTTTGGAATTTTAAAATACCTGTCATATCTTTTTATTCTCATGGACCAATAATGACAGACATACAGACATAATCAATGGATCAATAGTCCACATGAAATAATGTATAAACAATGATATAACATTCATTATGTTGGTCATCTATACATAGAATTATACTCAAACAGACATACTGGAATATTTGTGAAACATGCTGACAGACAGACAGAAACAAATGGGGCACATAGCCCCTGCTTGTGCTTCATGCAGTGCAGATAGAAAAATACCTCTGTGGGCGTTGGCAGTCTTAATGGCTGGAATGATAAATAACAGGTCTCCAATCAGCTCAATGAACCCGTCTCTATTTTTCACACGATCCTCAGGGGCTCCCAGGTACTTATCTGCTATCAGCTCTGTGATCAATTCCTGGTTGGGCTTGAGCAAAGAAAATGAGAAAAGAAAATGAGAATTAAGTCTGACAACAGAGAAGCAGTGGAAGCAGAGAAATACTGTTTATGTGAGAGTGTTTATCTTACACCCGGAAAAAACAAGGCTACGATGCTCAAGGCTTGTTCCCGATCCATTCCCTCTGTCCAATTTGGAGGAGCTAAGAACTAAGAGAAGAGGTAACTCATTCACCAGTTATGTATTGTTAGATGTTTAGGACAAGTATAGGTCTGAAACAATGCAATGCAATTTTATCAATGATTAAAGTAGAAATAACTGAAGTCTTACGCCAGGAAGTAGCCAGCCCCCTTCATCATTATTAACACCAGTTATGAAAGGTATTTTGAGAAGTTCTTTGCTTTGGTAAAGCTCATCCACAGGTTTTGTCAAGACGTGTCCATCAACACAGGAAGGAAATCGCAGTGCTGGGTTCTTGAAAGAAAAAATCATACAAAAAAAAGTTGAGCACACAGTTCAATGACAAATCACGATGTAAATATTTAGCATGACAACAGTAGTGCTTTGATAACGCTAGTCCATATTCCACTGGTATCCTACAGAAGACATTGCACATGTTCAACGTGTCTTGTCAGTTTTGTACATCTCACCTGTACAAGAGTCATAATGGCATCATGGTCCAGGTGTTTCATGCAAACAGCTATCGTTTCTGTACTTGTGAGGTCGCAGCCAGATGCATTGGCTGCCACCTGAGAACAGATTCAGAGATTCATCTCAAGAATTTAAAGAGAAATTCAACAAAGAAATGGCGCCATTTATGTTTGGCATATTGTAAATTTACAAAACCCTTATAAATAAATAAATTAATTACCTGGGCAAATGACAGAGGATTAGTTATGACAAGTGCATGCATTGCAGCAGTGCCACTCTCGGCAATTGCACGGTGAAACAGGCCATCAGACAATGGTGAGAGAAGCTGGTAATTCAAGCAAGAGAAAATAAGACAGTAGTGAATTTTCACTGACATCATCACATAGACACTGGAGTGTAGGTCCTTTTTTTAACAGAGATGGCATCTACTCCAGTAACCAAAGCACACACACACTGTCAGTAAATATTCTCCAAGCTGTTGATAGAGTCCCTCACATCTGACGAAATCAGAACACCTTCACAGTAACAGCAAAATCTCTGGCCAACAGGGTCACTTCCTTGTTGACCGGTTTCATCCCATCTCCAAATTGCATTTTTTTTTCTTTTTATCTATGACTGAGAAGATTGTTCTCACTCAACTGTCCTTATTTGTCATTTTTAAACCCAAAAAAAAACAAACAAACAAAAGAAAGAAAGATGGTTGACCATGATATTCTTCTTGACCAACTTGAGCATGTGGTTGGTATTCAAGGCCCTGCCCTTGAGTGATTCGCCTCATACTTAAGAAAACAGAACTTTCTCTGTTAATTTTAACAGCTTCTCATGCTTCAGTGTTCCTATTCCCTGCGGTGTCCCCCAGGGGTCAATTTTGGGACCTATTCTTTTCACTCATTCTATGTTGCCCCTTAGATCTATTATGTAGAACAACATTTCCTTGCATTCATATGCTGATGACACCCTGCTCTACCTCTCGTTGAGGCCAAACAACTCACAGGTTAAGAACCATAGCCAAAACCTTACTTTGTGTGTCATTCCAGGGCCAGAAAAAAAGGTATTCACGCATTTATCTCAGCCCCCAACTACTGAAATTCCCTGTACTTAGGCCTCTGTCAGTTCTCTTCTGCCTGTAGCTTGCACAAAATGCTGCTGCAAAACTGTTAACAGGAAAGAGAAAAGGGACCACATTACCTGTTTTAACTTCCCTTCATCAAGTCAAGTCAAATTTATTGTCCCAAGTGGGCAATTTGTGCAGTGGTAAGTATAAAAACACTGAACACATAAAACACACCATTTAGTGAATGTTCCTGTTATTCTGTATGTTTCATTGGCTGTCAGTTACTTTTAGGATGGATTTTAAAATCTGCAGTTGTTTTTAAAGCGCTTTATGGTTTGGCCAATCCTTATATTTCTGAACTTATTCATCCATTTTCTATATCAACATCACTTAGATCGACCAATCAGTTGTTGCTTTCTGTACCATGATCTCGGTTAAAGCTGAAGGGGGACCAGGCTTTCTGTGTGTCTGTCCCTATGTCGTGGAACAATCTGCCTATCCATCAAGTCGGCATGCTCCGTCAACATCTTCAAATCCCACCGCAAATCCCATTTTTCCCCCTTGCATTAACTACACAAGGATCATTGAATCATTGCTTGTTTTTGTTTTGTTTTGTTCTACGTTTATTATTTATCTTAAGCTTTGTATTCTTTTTGTGTAATGTGTACAGCACTTTGGTTGATGGTTGTCATTTTTAAATGCGCTTTATAAATAAATTTGACTTGACATGATATCACTGTGTGATTGCCTAAGAACTGCTGCTAATTCAAGCAAGAGAGAATTTGTAGTAAATTCACCTTGACATCACTGTGTGATTGCCTAAGAACTGTTTTGATTTTGTCTCAGTTTCAACATAATGGTTTGTGAACTGATTCTTACCAAGAGGGATACACTCGCTCCACCAGCAGACTCCCCAAATATGGTGACTGAACCTGCATCTCCTCCAAAGTTGTGAATGTGCTGCTGGACCCATCGCAGGGCTTCTAACTGGTCCAGTAGGCCAAAGTTCCCTGAAATGTGCTCATCACCAGTGCTGGGGAGGCCAAACGATTAGAGACAGCCAGCAGAAACCTAAATTCAGTATCAAAACTGCTAGAAAGCCACAATGTGCTCACTCTATGCTCAGTATGTGCACTGAGTGAAATGAGCCTTTTTACCTCAAAAACCCAAGCAGTCCCAAGCGGTACTGGATCACAACCACAACCACATCCTGGTAAGCAGCCAGGGCAGAGCCATCATAAATTGAGGCTGACCCACTTGTTAGCCCCCCACCATGGATCCAGACCATGACCTAGGGACAGAAAGATGGTGACTGTTTTCCGTTAATTATATTTACAGAGCAAATGTACTGTTCTTATCTCTGCCAGGACATCATGCGTTTTGTCAGGTGTGTCTGTGTGTCTGTCTACAGCTAATCTCGCAAACTACTGGGCCTATCAGCCTAAAATTTTTGGTGCACAGTTATGACTGTATGAGGAAGAAGCTCTTGTGGTTGCAGAGATTCAAAAACTTTCATTAGCGCATGCTGCTCATAAACATTGCTAACAGGCACTCTATGAAAGCGTGAAAGTCAAAATAATCTGTAGCCAATCAGACCTGGAACCCCTTAAACAACAAACTTATCTACAGCTGAATTTCAGTTACTGAGCAAGATCACCAAATCTGCAGCAGAGGACTCTTACTGGGAGTTTGGCATCCTGAGCTGTGTTTGCCGGAACGTAAATGTTGAGGTAAAGGCAGTCCTCTGAAACATCAGGGAGATCTACAGTCATGCTCCAAAATTGACCTATGACGTCCTTAAGTATCTCTGAATATTGAATACATCTGTGAAAGAGACGAATGTGTTATAGAACATATAAAAGGAATCTTCCAAATACACAGCCATTGTAGCGCATGAGTGCCTTACATGGGTGGTTGCTGAGTGGCATCTCTCACTCCTTCCCATCTCTCTGC
>OMLF01051147.1:0-12420 GCA_900302615.1 Holocentrus rufus
TATAGTGTAGTTATTAAGTTTATATATTATTTAGCTATATACAATGTTCTGTATGTTTCATTTTAGGTTTCATTTTAGGTTTTACCTCTGAAAACTGTAAAACAGTAAAATCCTCTTAGGTCCATGACTTCCCTTATTATAAAAATAAACATATTCATAAATACTTATGTGGGATCTAGTTACAAAAATGGTATAGGACCAGCTGAGAACAGGGAAGAACCTCCATATTGAAGACAGACATGACTGACTGATGTCTGACTTTGTGAAGGTCGGTATTGAAGTAAAGTTAAGAAATACCTCCCACTAGAAAGTAAGCAAAGCTAGGTTTGTCCTGCTTTGCAAAGAGAAGGAAAGCAACACTTTACACTGAAATAATAAAATACATAATTCAAGGTAAGGTGCCTTGCCTTGAGCTCACCTTCCTGAGATAAACAAAGACTTAGACCATGTTGAATTAGAGACTTTGGACCTGCAGGCCTCTGGTTGCTAAGATACATGCTGAGGTGCTGTGTGTTGATCTGAGCACACATGCTAATGTACCCAAAACTGAAGTAGAACATTCTATGATTTCTACCCCAAATGTGTAATTTTAATTGAGTGGTGAATTTAATGATGAAGCGCACTGGGTCAGCAGTTACACAGTGTGCTTTTGAAATTACTTTTGTGGATTCTGTAATTCACTTTTGGCTTATGATCCAATTTGCAAGCCTGCGGATAGTGTTTTTACAGATTTTACACAGGCTGAATGGCTTTTGTAGTAGGGAGCAAACTGCTTTAATTGTCAAGTGTGAGATTTCTTTCTTCTCTCCCCCTCTGCAGACTGAGCGGCTCGGCGCTGTGATGTGAGAGACTGATGACGGATGACTTCTATGCAGGAGTGAGTCACAGGCAGGAATAATTCTCAACACACACTGACCTACAAGAAACCTTCAAGGATGATGGGCTAATTAGAGCTTCGGTTGCTAGCTGTTGGTGTATTAACTTATCCATGGAGACGAAAGATATCATCCCCTTGTATATGGCTTGTATTACACAAAGGTTTTTTTTGCCAAAAAAAAGTACCAATAGCTGCTATTTTACAAAGACACTCGCTTTAAAAATTTGACCGCTTTCATGTCAAGAAAAATCCCAAAGCTTACAACTATATATTGTTTTCCCCAACATTTTGTTCTTGTCAGCATAGAAGAGCCTCTGAACCGGCTTGGCTCTCCAGTGAAATCCAACAAAAGAAGAAGAAGAAGAAGAAGAAGAAGAAGAAGAAGAAGAAGAAGAAGAAGTAAAAGAAGAAAACATCCATGCATATTTGTGCTGAATCTGTTCAAAATGTCACTTTAAAATCAGCTCTGCAGTTCGGATCAATTCTATAGAAAATAAATAAACATAAAGGTGGGTCTCATCTTTAATACCAGTCCAGTATATCTGTAGTATTAATACAGTACATCAGTCAAAGTTTGGGGCTGAAGTATTACCATTCTGTCGGCATACGACCATGAAAGCTCTCTCCTGCACTTTGAAAGGCTTCAGCTCCATTAACTCTCACATCTTTAAAGCCTCCTCAGTCAACACTTTGGAGCAGTTTTATTCTGCTGCTGCTCCATGTAAATTTTTGCTTGGGGAATACTCCTAATATATTTCCATTTGTCAGAATCCCCCAGAGCCTTCCGCCCACAATTCAACTCCATCAAACTCTTCCTCCCTTCGGGTTTTCTCCTCAAATGTCCCAAAGATCTGAACCAGCGCTGCCCCACTCCTCAGACCTGAAGTACCAAAAAAAAAACAAAAAAAAAAACCCCACAAACAAACACACACACACACACACACACACCCTGCTGCAGCAGCGCTAATTGTGACAGATTTGTTTACTGTGCGCAAGGCAAACAACGTCTTAATTATAGTCAAGGGAGGAGGGAGGAAGACGGATTGAGGGATGGAGGGAGTGTTTGTGCGTGTGTGTGTGTGGGTGTGTGTCTGTGGGGATGAAGGGAAATGATGCGGTGTCACATCAGGAAATGTACCCGTGGATTAAAACTCCCCAAAGTTATTCCATGTTCAAGGTCAGCCCAAGGTCGCCAGATAGATGCCAAAAACAAAAAAGCTAGTGTCTGTGTGTGTGTGTGTGTGTGTGTGTGTGTGTGTGTGTGTGTGTGTGCACGTATGAGAGTTTGTATGTGGTATTTCTTATTTAAAAGGACGAAATGTCCTCACAAGAATAGAAAGACTGGGAAATCCAGCAAAGGAAGAGGATTTTGTTTGGCCTCACTTCTACAAAGTTTAGAATCTGGTTTAATGTATGTATGTGTGTATATATATTATCTGTATTTGCTTTTAATTTTACATATCCATAATGGTCTTAAGCTATAGGCCTAAGGAATTATTTAGCATTTATCTTGTATGCCTTTAGCATTAGCATGTTAGTTTCTTCAATCTATGGTGTGTCGTCCAAAATCCCTGAGGAAAATATGAATGGGTTTCAGTGCCAAAAATAAAGGCTGTTGAACACATAGGTAACTAAATTTTGTTTCATAGGTTAACATACCCGCCCTTGTATCAGCTTTTAATAACTTTTAATAATGTTTTTTGCTAACATAATCTTTGGGGTAAGCAGATTACATGCCCAAAGGAGTGACCTGCCTCTTTTCATCTTATCCTGACTTTACATTCAAATTATTATTAAGATTTGCACAGTATTATATACTAAATAGTTATTATAGTGGTTATTTGTTCATATATAGCGAAAGTTTGCCTGTTCACATGTTCCAGTTGTGTTTTCCAGTTGTTACTAGTGACATACAAGCTACCATTACAGGCTAGTGGTGCTCCCCTTTCCTGATTAGCATTTTGCTAGCAAAAATTATGTATGCCTATTTTATTTCGTTGAACCAAATGCAGCACGGCTTGTAAACCTCTGTATAACACAGACAGATGTTTTACATTTATTGCAAAGCCCATTCATATTTTCCATAAGAATTCTGGACAAAATGTCAGACAACTAACTAACTTTACAGCCTAGTTAGTCATACAAAGGTATGTATGTTGGTGTGGGAAGGGGTTCTGCTTGGTTCTGCTTGGTTCTAGTTTGTTTTGGTTGGTTGCAGCGGCGAGGGAACCAACACTTGTCTAACAGGTGTTGATGGGTGTTGAAGATGAAGTTGTAGCTGGCGTGTTGTTGTGTTTTCGGAGCAGAGCGCTCTGTGCCACTTCGGCACAGGGCAGAATAATTTTGTGAAGGAAGTAATGAGAACGAATCCGTCTCATTGCATTGTGGGACTTTCACTGACGGACTGACATTTAACAGGGCTCTCTGTGTATGTGTGTGTGTGTGTGTGTGAGAGAGAGAGAGAGAGAGAGAGAATTTTAATGCAAAGCAAAACCCCAAAGCAGAGAAAGACATAGTCTGAATTCACAAGCATCTATACTCTCTCTCCATTGCGCGCACACACACACACACACGCACACACACACACACACACACACACCTAGGCATGTCATTTGAGAATAAAAATAAAATGAGAAGATAAAGCAGCCAATGAGTGAAAATACTGCCTTTTGTGTCGTGTGTTTCCCTCACATTTACAGACAGATTCCAGTTACGTTTCCATCCCTTCTGTCTGTCCCTCATCAGCCATTAGAGGCCATGAAACATGAAACGTGTTTGGACGCCCCCTGCTGGCAGTTCATACACCTCACGCATCATCTGGGCCCACTGAGCTGCTTTCTGTGAATCTGACGGGTGTAAACAAACGTCCTCCTGGCGATACAGCAAAGGCCTTGTTAGTCTTGTTGGATGAGAAAGGGAACGGCTAGCAGAAGATCCCTGAGCATGAATAATGTAACAACCTTGAATATGTTGTCTTCTAGTTTGTGCGAATCGAACAAAAAAAACAACTTTCAAACAGTCTATACCACCCACCCGCTCTCGACCTCTCTTCCTCTGCATGCCGCTTTGAAGTGAGCTTTATTTTTCTCTCTCTCCCTCTCCCTCTCTCCCCTTGTCTCCCAGCAAGTGTCTATGTGACTCGGCCATTCCTCCTGCCCCCCCTCCCTGCTTTATATGACATTGGGTTTGAGGCAGTGGTTCAGTCTCTCTCCTAGTAAACAAACAGACAGCTCTGCAGCTCCTTCCCCGAGGCTCCGCTCTCCCAATGACTATTCATAAGGACTAAATCCCTCACCCAGATAAGCACCAAACAAACACACTCATCTGTCCCAGAGAAAATGTGAGGGCGGCGGTGATGGGATAAGGGCTGAAACGAGGCAGGGTTAGTTAGGGGAATGGGAATGAGAGTCCCAGCGGTGTTATAAAGATCCTCTTCCACGAAGGCGAAGCCCCGCAGGAGGAAATGAGGCCAGAGAATCAGTCCTGATGTTTGATTTCAGCCTCGGTCAGTTTTCACTTTTCAGGCTATAATGTTTAGCCTCTGCTTCTGAACTGCTAGGAACTCCTGATACCTGCTACCTGATACCTTCAGCAGCCAGGTCATGTACACTGAGGATCAAACAAGAGGCCAGCAAATCAGCTGAATGCAGTGAATTCTAACTACTGTTCCCTTGAATGATTTTAAGCATGTAAAAGTTAACCTCTCAAAATTCTGTTTAGAGTTTGAGTCAAATTTGTTTAAAAAAAAAAATCTAAATTTGGGTAATTTTTAAAAAGAATTTGTGTAAAATAATAGAAACAAATATGTACAAATAACGATGTCAAATTAAAAAAAAAAAATTGCATCAAATTTGTAAAATCCCACCAGCAACCTGCTGAACTCTAACAGGCCAACGTCATGCATGTCACTATTATTAGTAGTAGTATTAGTATTAGTTTTTGGTATCATCATCATCATCATCATCATTATTAATAAAATTTATAATTTTACAAAGGCTTCTTTTGTCAGTCCTAATATATGGTGTATATCATGTCAAAATTGTAAATAAGGTTTTTACTCTAAACGTATTATTTTGCAAATAATTAATCAAAAAATATACATATTTTACAAATCCATCTTAAAATCATTGTTAAATATTCCTTTGTGACTAAAACTTTTTGCTTAGAATCAAAAAGGATTTTTTTTTTTCCACTGAGAAAGCATTCTATGCAAATAAGCACTTTTCAGCTCATTTAAATGTTAATACAAAATAAACAAAACCCATAACAAAAAAGTCCGCTTGTGTCCTTACTCGGCAAATAAAACTTCATTCTGATAAGAGAAATGTTTTCCGCTGTTCATGTGCGGTTTGGTGGAGTTTAAAAACTGGATGGCTTCTTAATGGCTTCACACCGGCCAGAAGTTTATAAGTGAAGGAAGACACTTAAAGCATCTATCATATGCTATCATAGCCATCGCATCACCCAGATAACGCTCCATTAAAAGCAACATCAGAACCATTTTTCAGCACGTCGTTAACGACAGACATGGCGCGCGGGCCTCATCAGAGGGAAACAAGGATCCCGCTTCACCTCATGAGACAAACCCCCTCGTAATGAGAAAGAGCTCGCTGGGTTGCCATCCTGTCTGCTCCGCTTTCTGCAAAATGAATGAATAATGAATAATTTGCCACTTCCCCTTTTTCTTTTTTTCTTTTTTTTTTTTTTCTTCATTGAGTTGGCATCTGAACAGGTGGAGTCGCAGGCTGGAGGAGCCGATCAATTAGCTCCGCCTTGTCAGATGTGGCAGAGCAATGAAAGAGAAGAAGAGCAAGATAGGAAATGAGAAGGAGATTGGAGTGTGTGTGTGTGTGTGTGTGTGTGTGTGTGTGTGTGTGTGTGTGTGTGTGTGTGTGTGTGTGTGACAGAGAGACAGATGCAGTAATAGGGCTTCTTTTCATCCATATTGATGCTTATTTGTTGGCAAGCGGCAGAGTGACAACACATCTTTGAATTAACAGATAACAGGGATCAGAGGCTAGAAGTGAAAAACAGTTTCTGACTTTCTGATGGCTGAAAAAGCACAACAACTTCTCCTGCTGTTCTAATTATACATTACATAAGAAATACTTTGCAACTTTTTCTTATACATGAGTGCCTGTTTTCTTACTCTCTATAACTATTATATACAGTGAATTCAGAAAATATTCAGACCCTCTTCACTTTTTTCAATTTTGTTATGTTGCAGCCTGATGCTTCAATCGTTTAAATTCATTTCTTCTCTCATAAATCTACACTCAGTACCCCATAATGACAAAGTGAAAACAGAATTTTAGAAATGTTTGTAAATTTATTAAAAAGAAAAAACTGAGATATCACATTGACATAAGTATTCAGACCCTTTACTCAGTACTTAGTTGAAGCACCTTTGGCAGCAATTACAGCCTCGGGTCTTTTTGGGTATGACGCAACAAGCTTTGGGGATTTTCTGCCATGCTTCTTTGCAAATCCTCTCAAGCTCTGTCAGGTTGGGAGGGGACCGTCGGTGGACCGCCATTTTCAGGTCTCTGCAGAGATGTTTGATAGGGTTGAAGTCAGGGCTCTGGCTGGGCCACTCTAGGACATTCACAGAGTTGTCCACTCCTGCGTTGTCTTGGCTGTGGGTCATTGTCATGTTGGAAGCTGAACCTTCAGCGCAGTCTGAGGTCCTGAGCGCTGTGGAACAGGTTTTCATTAAGGATATCTCTGTACTTTGCTCCATTCAGCTTTCCCTCAACCCTGACCAGTCTCCCAGTCATGCTGCTGAACCCCCCAAACTGAGGCCAAACAGTTCAATCTTGGTCTCATCAGACCAGAGAATCATGTTTCTCACAGTCTGAGAGTCCTTCACGTGCTTTTTTGCAATCTCCAAGCAGGCTTTCGTGTGTTTTGTACTGAGGAGAGGCTTCTGTCTCGCCACTCTGCCATGAAGACCAGATCAGTGGAGGGCTGCAATGATGGTTGTCCTTCTGGAACTTTGTCCGATCTCCACACAGGATCTCTGGAGCTCAGTCAGAGTGACCATAAGGCCCTTCGCCCCCAATTGCTCAGTTTGGCCAGGTGACCAGCTCTTGAAAGAGTCCTGGTTGAGCCAAACCTGTTCCATTTGAGAATTATGGAGGCCACTGTGCTCTTCAGTGCAGCAGAAATTCTTTGTAGCCTTCCCCAAATCTGTGCGTTTGCCACAATCCTGTCTCTGAGCTCTGCAGGCAGTTCCTTTGAATTCATGGCTTGGTTTTTGCTCTGACATGCATTGTCAGCTGTGAGGCCTTCTGTAGAGAGGTGTGTGCCTTTCCAAATCATCCAATCAATTTAATTTACCACATGTGGACTCCAATCAAGGTGTAGAAATATCTCAGCAACATTCAAGAGAAATGGAAGCCACCTGAGCTAAATTTCAAGCGTTGTTGCAAAGGGTCTGAATACTTATATCAATGTGATACTTCAGTTTTTCCTTTTTAATAAATTTGCAAAAATTTCTAAAATTCTGTTTTCACTTTGTCATTATGGGGTACTGAGACTAGATTAATGAGAGAAAAAATTAATTTAAACAATTGTAGCATCAGGCTGCAACATAACAAAAGTGAAAAAAGTGAAGGGGTCTGAATACTTTCTGAATGCACTGTAATGCTGTTCAATCTATAGGCAATTCATAAAAGTTTTTCCCATTTCCTGTTCTTAACACTTGTGTTGGATAGTTATTTTCTGCTGCACAGGAAATGATGCGTTTTATGTTTACAGTGGCTGTGTTTGGAATGGGGTAAATGTGATGTGAAATGAGTATGTAGTGTGTTTCATATGCTTAGTATGAATAATTTGTGTATGCGAGAATTTCTTGATGCATACTAAACACGGAGCAATTTCTGAGTATGTTGCTGATGTTACTTCACATACTGAATCCGTCCCATAATGCACTGCTCTGGCCCCACAGCTGCCACAGCTTCTAAAAGCTGCTTCAACAACAAAAATAAACTTATCTTGTTTCACGTAAGCTGTCCATCAAAATCTGTTTTTAATTTTTTTAAGCGAGAAATAGGTGGTCTAGTTGCTTATTCTTAAGACCTTTGTGATCTACAGTGGCTAATTTAGAAGTTGGTTTTTACTTTTTTGTGTGGGTGATTAGCGCCATGACAGCGACCAGTCAGTATGAGGCAGGCAGAGAGACAGAGAGGGTGGAGGAGGCAGTGGATGCAGGGGGTCAAGTCGAACAAACAAATCCAAAATTCAAAATCATTTGGAGCAGAGCCCTGTGTTGACGTGCAGCTTGCCGTCTTCACCTTCGCACACCATTTTTCATACCTAAAAATGAAAAGTGCATTACTACTGTCACAAAATTCACAATATTTGCTAGCTGAAAAGTTCTTATTTTTCTTACTCTTCTAAGTTATAAATGTGTGTGGTGATGTGCTGCTTGAGTAAACCTCTGTGTGAACCCACCATTGCTGGTAGCATACTAAACTGAGTATGTAGTATGTAGTACATATTCACTGATATTCATATCATATTCACTAGTTTTTATAGCTATGACAGTCATCTTTGCGAAATTTACTCCTTGATCGGCTTCAATATGGCAGATGGTTGCTGCCCATTTGCGTCAAACATTAGCTTGCATGTGTTTTTTTTCCCAGGCTTTTCACCGGAACACATTTTTTCAAGTACAATGGAATGTAGCATTAGCATGAGCAGCGATAGCCACCATGGCTGAACCAACAAAAACTCAATCAACAGGAAATCCAAGCCCCGCCCACCCTGTTTGATTGACAGAAGTGCAGTGCAGAAACAACATTAGCATAATGTTTGGAGACTTAGCATAAAATATGGAGACTTTTTTTGTAATGGATTCTTGTGAATTCCTGCTTTAGTTATCACACAGTTCTGTACATTTTGTTTCAGTCAGTTCTAAAAAGTTCTAAATTCAACGCTTGTGTTGGCAGAGGACAGTGTCGACTCACACATTAGCAGATTCCAATCTAAGTGTGTCTTAACTGAGATATTCACCCCAAATAATCTATGATCTATCTAAAAGAATAATGTAAAACTATTACAAGGAACTTTCATTTTGTGTTGATTTTAGCAGCCCCTGTGGACAAAAGCACTAGTTTTTCCCAGGAATTAAGACCATTTCCTATGAGCATCGTGTTCCATGGCCCATTTGTTTTGGAAGTGAGTGAAAGAAAGAGAATTTTTCTTTTTTAAACACAGCTGCTTGCAGGTTTCATAGCGATAAGGTCTTGTATCTATTTGTGGCTATGTAATATTAAAATTGTAATATGACGATGGTGAAACAAAGTCAACTTTGTTTTAGTAGCGTTTATACACCTAGGTTACATATAAGGCTGCATTCACCAAATCTGGCAATGCAACACCTTCCTGCAGGGATGTCTGAAGGTGTGAATGTGTTTATTTGTGCTTTAACCACCGTCAAATGATCATGAAACACAGTTTTATTTATCTAATTCAACTGCTTTGTTCTCGCTACCACCGCTCACTCTCTTCATTCACTCTCTAGCTTGCTTGACCACCGCTTGCTCGCACTCTCTTTTTCTCTCGTCTTTTTTTTTCTTTTACAATGAGTCATGAAGCCAACAACGAATAAAATTTTACTTTTAAACATTCTAATGTAAACATAGGCTCTTCCGCTCTACCCGCAGTAAATTGTTTCATCTGATTTGGCGGGGAAGCCAACCTATTGGCAGGCATTTAGATTAACTATATAGAAATAGTCAATATTCTCGCTGATGGTCTTGTTTGCTCATCTAGGTCATATAGAGGCAGCAGTATTAAATTGATAGTTTCATAACCAGTTAAAAACCCCATGTAGCTGCTTCAACTTCCAGTACATGTTTCAGCAGTGACTTACTGTCACTGCTGAGTTATGAACCTAAAACCTGCTCCTCCACCTGCCTTCAAGTCAAGACCAAAGGCTCTGTAAAGTTTATTTTCATGTCAGCAACAGCAAACAAGAAAGTTCCCAGCAGAAGAAAGTAAATGGCTGCAGGGAAGGAAAGCAAAGGCTGATAAAATCTGTTCTGAGTCCGTTTACTTATTCAACAAGTCAACAGTGACAATGATGCCTTAATATAAAGTTATTTTCTGCCCCGGCCCATTTCAGTTTAGTTCAGTATATTTGTTTGGAGGTTTGACACTTGCCACATAAAAGGGATTGAGACAAATCCTGTCTAGAGAATGTGTAATGACATACAGTGACATGATGTGCTACATGCTCCTTGTCATTTCTGGCATTAAAACACATATGAAGTGGGCTCTATATTGTTTTTAGATAGTTGTCAGCTTAAGTCAAGTTACATAACCTCCTCAATAAGGACAGTTGGTGGTAAGTTAGCTAGACTGGCTGATAATTAGGATGGAAAGAGAACCAACATATCCTGCTGAAGCACAAGTGCTGCTGACATCTGACTTGAGAAGAAGTTCCTGTGTTCAAATCTACTTAAGTAAAAGTTGCTGCTACTTTAAAATGATCTAATCTGACTTTTGTACAATATCTGTTTTAAATGAGTGTAATGTGGAATGCCGACAAATGAAAAAGTGGACAGAGCTCAAACGATGTTCTTTTAATTGCTAAACAAATAAACGGACAAAATTAAAACATCAATAAAAAACAACATGATCAGCATAGTCCATAGTCAACCCAATTTTACTAATGATCAGATCTCTATGGAAGATTATTTCAAGCTTCACAATAAATAGCATGCTGAAAAATTTAAAGAAACTCTCCAAATTTTTGGGCAAAATACCCTTTTTCTAACTTGCCCAGACTGAGACAAGATATTTGATACCATTTTCACATCTGTACGTCCACCAGTTTGGTTCCTATAGGTAGCATTTCGTGTTAGCTTAGCATAAAGACTTACAGTCTACAAGAGTCAATAGCCTAGCTCCATCAAAGTGAAAATATAAACATTACAGCAACTCTGAAACTAACATCTAACTTCTCCTAAAATGCCCAACCCCCTTTTTTTTAATTCCAAGACGTGTATTTCACAAAAACACATGAAACATTGTGTAAATAAGACAGCTTCAGAGTTGTTTATTTTTTTACTTTGACAGAGACTAGGCTAGGCTAATGACTCCTGTAGACTTCAAGTCTTTATGCTGAGCTAAGACAAAATGCTAACCATAGGAACCGAAGCAGTGGATGTACAGAGGGGGAAATGGTATCGAACATCTTGTATTAGTCTGGTTAAGTTGGAAAAGTGGTATTTTGCCCAAAACATTGGAAGATTAATTTCCTTACAATGTACAGACAATCTTTGAACAACAGAAAAGTTCCACTGTGGAATGAACTGATGTTTGCCAGTGAATCTCAACATGCCTTTCAGTTGAGACTGAGGCTGCAGGGAAGAACTGCATCCTTCAGAGTTGTTCTTTTTCAAATGTCTGTCCATCTCTTTCTGTCTTTTTAACTCTCTGTTACCTATTTTGTCCTACACTAATGCAGCATGGCAAAGCTCTTTCATCATCAGAGCTTGCAGAACATGCAGACAGACACACTATGGTATCTTGACAACCAGGCGCACTGTGAAGACCTGTACTCACTGCTGTAGTGATTTTGTGTTTATTATTTTCTTCCCAGATGGAAAAGACACAAAAGTGCAGGCTTCAACACACACAACACAGCTTCAGCCTTCAGCCTACAGAGTAAATTGATTTCTTACAACAACCTTTAACCCCTTACTACTTGCCAGTCCCATGGGTGTGTTCATCATTGCTGCGTGGCTTTACTTTAAATTCCAGTAGAGATATCAACTGGAATTCGGTATCATGATGATCATGATGTAACTTCAGTGAAGTGCTGCAACCAGCAGACACACAATATGGATGTGACATTGTCCTATAATATGGGGGGAAGAAAAAATCTGACTTTGAAGCCACATATGGGAAAATTTAAGGGAAAATCAGGTTAAGTTTGCTATGGAGTGTTACATTGTAAACATACAGGACAAAAAGACTCCAAAAGATGCAAACATGGACAAATGAATTACATAGTTTATAATCCATATTCCACTTAATTGCCTTGAATGCCCTTATTATCAGTAGCCATTAACGTGATAGTCAAATTCTAGACCAATTTTTAAAAAAAAATTTGTATCTATTTTGATGTCTGATGCAGCTCTGTTTGTTCCTTCAGGGTCAGACTGTCTGATCACAGAGTTGATCTGAATCTACAAACTGCAGCCAGGCTCGTCCAGCTGGCATTTGTCTAACCTGCTGCTCTTTGACCTATTAAATCTGCCCTGACAGCGTCTAAGTCAGGAGACAACAGCAAGAAGACTGAGCTGCGTGCACTGAAATGCTATGAGACTGAGTCTGTTGAGTATGATGTTCATCATTTACTCTCTCCATTAAGGTTCTCCTTGCCAGACTTAAGATTCAAACTGGCAACCCATCATCATCATCATCATTATCATCACCATCATCATCATCATCATCATCATCATCATCAATCAACAACAGTATCAGCAACATTTATGATCCGTATGTTTCCATTTGTATTTCACAATAAA
>OMLF01051148.1:0-14570 GCA_900302615.1 Holocentrus rufus
GAAGGGACAGGTACTGAACCACCAGAGTCTGTAAACCTGGTTCTCTGTGGGAGGAGAGGAGCAGGGAAGACTTCAGCAGCCAAGGCCATGTTGGGCCAGATGGGGTCTGATCCAGACCCTGAGTCTGCAGTGTGTGTGAAGAATCAGGGAGAGGTGTGTGGACGTCGGGTTTCCCTGGTGGAGCTTCCTGCCTTGTATGGAAAACCTCCGGAGGCAGTGATGGAGGAATCACTCAGGTGTCTCTCCCTCTGTGATCCTGAGGGCGTCCATGCCTTCGTCCTGGTCATACCTGTGGGTCCCCTCACTGATGAAGACAAGGGAGAGTTAGAGACCATCCAGAGAACATTCAGCTCTCAGGTCAATGACTTCACCATGATCCTGTTCACTGTGGAGTCAGATCCTACTGCTCCAGCTGTTGTTGACTTTCTGAGGGGAAATGAGGACGTCCAGCAGCTCTGTCAGAGCTGTGGAGGACGATATGTTGTCCTCAACATGAAGGAGAAGCAGCAACTACCTGAATTGTTGGACACTGTGGAGAAAATGAGACTTTCCAAAGACAAATCATGCTGCTACACAGTGAAAATGTTTGCCCAGGCCCAAACAAATAAGATCATACAACAAGAGAAATGCATCGCCTCACAACGAGCTGAACTCAAAGAGCTGAGAAAAAAGACCATGATCACTTGTAAGTAATTCACTGATAAAATCTAATTTGTATTCCTTTTCTTTGTTGTGTAGCTTAACATTGTACTCATGAACTCGTACTGTAGGAACATTTAAATTTGAATGAATATCGAGTCAACATCGAGTCTTTTGGGGCTCCCTGGTGGCTCACCTGGTAAAGTGCGTACCATGTATCATCACAGCAGGTTCCATCGCGGTTCAGGCCCTTTGCTGCATGTCGTCCCCCCTCTCTCCTCCCCGACTTTCCTGTCTTTCTCTGCTGCCACTGTCTATGAAGCAGAAATGCCTCAGAAAATAATAATGTAAATAACTATCTTCTGATTTTGCAGGTGATGACAACAGAGAGAGCCAAGAGTGTCTCAGGATGGTGCTGGTAGGGAAGACTGGAAGTGGAAAGAGCTCTTCAGGAAACACTATTCTGGGCAAAAAGGCATTTAAGGCCAAATCCAGCCAAACGTCTGTTACAAAACGTTGTAAAAAAGCAGAGGGTAAGTTGGATGGTCGTCCTGTTGTTGTGGTCGACACCCCTGGGCTCTTTGACCCAGCCTTGTCCCATGAGGAGGTTACTGAGGAGATGGTGAAGTGCATCAGTCTGTTGGCTCCAGGACCGCATGTCTTCCTGTTGGTGTTACAGATCGGCCGACTCACAGCAGAGGAGAAAGAGACATTAGAGCTGATCAAGAAAGGCTTTGGGAAGAATTCTGAAAAGTTCACCATCATTCTTTTCACAAGAGGAGATTCACTGGAGCACGAGGAGCGATCCATTGAGGACTACATTGAAAAGGACTGTGATGATTCATTTAAGAATCTAATTGCTGACTGTGGAGGAAGATACCATGTGTTCAATAACTATGATAAAAATAACCACACGCAAGTCAGTGAGCTGCTGACAAAGATCGATGACATGGTGAAGATAAATGGTGGCAGCTGCTACACCACTGAGATGTTCAAAGAGGCAGAGACAGCCATACAGAAGGAGGTGGAGAAGATTTTGAAGGAGAAAGAAGAAGAGATGAAGAAAAAGGAGGAGGAGCTTAAAAGAAAACATGAGGAAGAAATGAAAGAAATTAGAAGAAGAATGGAAGAGCAGAAATCAGAAATTGAACAGGAGAGAACAATGAGAACCAAACAACTGAAGGAAAAGGAGGATTATATTAATAAAGAGCGTGAAAAGAGAGAGAAAGAACAGGAAATGAGAGAAGAAGAAGAAAGGAAGAAGAAAAAACAGGAGAAACTTCAACAACAAGAGTGGGAACAAAAACTTGAAGCCTTGGAGAAAAAAATAAAATCAGAATCAGAACAAAAAGAAAATGTTGACAGAAAGCTGGAGCAGAGTAGAGAAGAGATGAGAAAAGAACGAGAGGCTTGGGAGAAGAAACAAAAAGAATGGTGGGAAAAAAGACAGAAGGAAGATGAAGAGAGACGAGAGGAGGAGCGAAGAAAACTTAAAAGGCTCCAAGAAGAGTATGAGTGGGAAAGGAAAAAAGATGAAAACAAAAGAAAAGAGGAAGATCGAATGAGAAGAGAACAGGAGGAAAAAGAGCGAGAAAAAATAGAGGAAGAGTATAAGAAAAAACTGGAGAATATGAAGAAGAAATATGAAGAGGAGGCCAGAGAGAAAGCTGAAGAAGTCAATGAATTCAGAAAGAAATATGAAAAGCATTTTGAGGCTCTGATGGAAAAACATGACGAGGAGATAAAAGATCTGAAGAAAAAACTTAAGAAACAAAAAAGAGAGGAAGAGGAGAAGTATGAACGCTTACAGCTTTCAGCCTCAAAACCAAAAAATCTGAAGGAAGAACTGGAGCAATTGGAGAAAAAACATGAAAAGGAAATGAATGACTTGAAACAAAAATCCAAAAACCAATGCATCATCCAGTGATAAAACGACTTCTTTCTCAGCATTTTAGTTCATTATGTTAATAATGAACTAAATAATGTTCTTTTTATTTTGTGTTTATTGTTTGTTTTTCAAATTGTAACCCCAATTCTTGGCGCGCGTGCACACACACACACACACACACACACACACACACACACACGCATGCGTAGCTTTGGAGGGTGATTCATAGGTTCAAGGACATGTTCAGAAATGATTGCAGTAAATATTTACAACTTTTCACTGCCGGCAAAAAATTAAAAGAAGAATGGCACAAGCTATTTTTTGTCAGTTGGAATAAAAAAAAATCACAAATATAAAATAGCTGAGATTGATCAGATTTTTCCTCTGTACAAAGAGTTCATTATGAGTGATTATGAAATGTTTTTTATCTCAAGCTACAAAATTTATATTTTTCCCTTCAGTTTTTCTTAAGTCATAGTAAGGTAAATTAACCACTTGCTGTCCATATGCTTTTATTTTTATAAATGGTTAAATTGTAATGTAAAGTGACATCACTGAAAATATCTATTTACACATGAGGTGGTGCATGACTTATTCATGAAACAAAAGGAAACAGCCCTGGCTCAGAGGGAGGGCTCTGTGTCTCACTTTGGAGAGCATTAAGAGTTTTATAAAGAATAAACTTGACAAATTTTGGTATATCTGGAGACATTTTAGAATTACTTTCATAGGTATGAAGATCTTGCATTTGTAATTACAACTAAAGAAAGAAATGTACCATATTCTGCTTGAAGCTCGTATGTCAGCTTTGTTTCATTTTCATGTTCCTGCAGTACTGGAGGCTGTTGTTTCAGGACTGCAGTCTCTGGTACTGCAGGAACATCCTACAGATTTTTGTTGGTGTCTATTTTGTTCATGCTGTACTTTAAGTCTTTCAACACCAGGGGGAGCAGTGCATCAATCAGAGGTCACTGCAGCCTCAGTTCTTGTATTGAAAACGTGGGCTTTTTTAAATGAATACAAATAATAAAGATATAGTTGAAAAAAATGTCTTCAAACTATACAGTTGGTCCTGTTTTGTCTTCAGTCTGTAAAGTTCAGAATTTCAGTGTAAACATACAGCAGGTCAGTAAAGGAAAGACACAACAGCTGGAGAGTCTGCATGCTACTTTTAAAATGATCTTTTGCATATGATGAGGAGGAAAACTGGATGATGATGTTGAAATATTACAGGATGTTACACTAAGGAACAAGTGACAGTGGCCGTGAGTTTCTTCTTGTGGTCAGCTATTTATTGATTTTCAGTTAATTTGCAATATTCCAAAAGTAATTTTTGCAGCTGTAAGTCCAACTAGCAATATTGATCTTTCTCCATGTCCTAAATTCAGGTCAGAGTCGTCATTTAAAGAGCAACTAAACCCCAAACTTGTGAAGTCTGACATCCAATGGTGAAAAGTGGGGTGCTTTGTCTTTGGTGGCAGGTGATGTCTCACAGGAGGTGAAAGGAGAACAGTTTAGCCAGTTAAATAAATAAATAAATGGTCATTGGCGCCCCCTCCTGGTAGGGGTGGAGCTGTGCAGCTACACCTGAGGGGCCTGTCTGCAGCTTGAAGTACAAGAACAACAAACGACTCCTCCCATCACTTGTCCTAATCTCAGTGTGGCGGGCGTTTCTTGAACAGAGGGGCGGTTCTTGTAGTCTGCAGGACACAGACAGACACTCTTGCTGTGCGACGTCTGGCTGAGATACATCAAGCATTCCTTTACAGTCACTGTCTCTTAACATCAAAAATAATTAATCTGTATGAAGATAAATTCTGATATGTATCACCTCTCTTTTTGTTCATGACTCAAAACCATAAATACACACAAAAGTTCAAATTTATAAATACAATTGATCGCACTCAGTGGAGTGCACACCTCTGATGCAGTTGTCTAGATGTGCCAGTTCCACATGTTGAATATTCAGCAAAAGTTCATCACTCTCACCTTCACGCCCCCCTTTGCCCAATCAATTTGAAAAGTTACTCAGTCCTTCCTCGCCACATGGCCAACCTTTCCAGTGTTTCATGATGTTGTATGAATCAGTCCAAGGCCACGCCTCACTTTGACCAGTCAGTGTCAAATGTTAATCTGGGTCACGTTCAGCCCTGATAAAACATTGCAATGGGTTCATTTTAACAGAAACAGATGATGCGTTGAACACCCTGTTGTGTTACGCAAGCATTGTGACGATAGCAGCCTTTTTAATCTGGCTGCACAGTGGGCTTTATATACACAACGCAGCTGTTTGGGCAACACCTCTGACACACCCACCAAACCAGAGAAAACGCACCTCAAAGTCAGTTGTACACTGCTGCAAGGAAACATGTTGTTCAACCCGGAAACCGTAGCAAAACGTTCCTCACTGTTTTCAGATCAAACCTCAGTTCCTCCTTGGCCCATGACCAACATTTCTACAAAGTTTCATGCAAACTTGTTCACAACCTTTACAGATATCCTGCTAACAAACAAACAAACAGAAAAACAGAATGGGCTGAGATCAGAACCCAAATCCAACTCTGTTGGTGGAGGTAATAATACAAATTCATATTTTTTTGGGAACAACATTTAGTCTCAAATCTGAAATCAGAGTGAAGCTGGCATGTAGGGCTGGTCTGTGAGTCTGTGGAGTTTTGTGGGCGGGTTGTCAGTGGCATCTTGCCTGACCAGCCTGGCAGCTCTGCTTGAATCTTCTGCTTCACTTTAATTTGTTCAGACTGATGGCGCAGTGAGAAATTCACCTGGTGAGTAAACTCAACTCAACTCAATAATGAACAGTCAGAGTTAAATACAAGAACTGTACAGGCTTCAATTGATAACATAACTGCAGGGAAGCTGAGTCCTTAAACTGTTGATTGATTATTGATTATTGTCAGGTGTGTGGACTGTTCAGCTGATCAGATGAAGCAGACAGCTTGTAAATATCAGAGCAACTTTCCAAACTAATCCAATAGAAACACAGATTATAGAATACTGTAGATATGATGTTAAACTCCATTGTGACAGAAGTCCAGTCCAAGATGACAGTATGAACGCCCTCAGGTGACCTCACTGCAGCCTGTTCAGCTGCATGAAGCCAAAATAAATGACAGCTATGAAACAGGCTGCCAGAAACCTGCTCATTTTATTTTGGTCTAAATAACGAGAATCAAGATCTTAGATTTCCAAAGATTTGTTCAGTTCACCATTTGACAAATCTCTTGAAATGAATTTGTGTCTTTTTCTGTTCAGAGTTGATTCCTCAGTTCTCCTGAGCTGCTTGTGTTTGGGTTTGAGAGAGAGGACAGAAGAGAAGAGAAGAGAGTTCATACTGTAGTTGGATTTTTTTCCCCTTTCTTTTTTTTTAGGGCCTTAAAAACCAGCGTGTCCTGCAGGTGAATTTCTCTCTGTTGGTTTCCAGTACAGAGACACTGTACTGGACACTGAAATTTTGCTCAGACATATTTTGTTGGATTTAATACACCATACAAGAAAATATACTTTTTTCTTTATAGCCACTGAGATAGGTTTTGTTTTGCCTTGTTCAGAAATGCCTGGCTTCATACCAACAAAGTATAAGTCAGGGTTAAGTCAGGGGGTGTCGCTCTGTTTTGTTTCTTGTAAACTTGTCAAGTCAATTCCACATAGAGATGTATAGTAAAAAAAAGTAATAATAGAAATACAATAACAATTGTAACAATAGGACGAATGATAATTAAAGCAATATTAATTGTAGTGGTGGGTGTAGTGAGCAGGATCACAGAGGCAGCAGGCAGCCTGCCTTCACCAATCAATTAAATCTGTCAATCATTCATTACTTTTCACAAACTTATATTTCTGTGTGCCACTGCAGTCCCTCAGTTTCCCTTCAGGGATCAATAAAGTTCATTTTGTTGTTCTCATTTTTGCTTCGGTCCAGCCTGTCTTCTCATTCCAGCTCTGAAAATTCCACTTGGTGGCAGCAAATCATCACGTTTCACTGGATGCTCAACACAAGGTGTCCTGTTCTGTGGATTTGCTGCCATCTAACTTTCCACCACCAGTTTGGGGGTTTGGTTTTGTCCTGCACGGCTCAGAAACACCAAATTATATTTCTTGCTGTTGCTCCTACAATGAGATATACAATATGATACAATATGAGATATGAGATATAATGGAAAAATTCTGAAAACTAAAGGATAGCTTGATGACTTAAGAGTTTGTGCAGTAAAACAGGGGACATAAGTAAAAATGGGACATTTAAAAATACCTATAAATTATGCCATTTTTCAGTGTAAAGGAATATTACTTTGACTCAGATTTGATTGTCAGAAATGATATTTTCCTGTATTTTTACAGAGACGGACGATGTGAGACCTGTGTGGCGCAGCAGCAGCAGTCAGCTCCTGCCACCTGACTGTGAGTTCAGCTGAACAAAATCATAACTGTTTTCTTGAGTCATTAGATTTCAATTTTTTATAGGGCTCATGGTTAGGAACAAACCTCAATATTTAATGAGGTACACTGCTCCAAAAAATGAAGGGAACACTTAATCGTCACAGTAGAAGGGCATCAGTCCAGCAGCAGGACCAGTATCTGCTCCTTTGTGTGAGGAGGAACAGGAGGAGCACAACCAGAGCCCTACAAAATGACCTCCAGCAGGCCCCTGGACCAGTAGAGTCCTGGTGTGTTCCTGACCAAACTGTCAGAAACTGTCCATGAGGGTGGCATGAGGGCCCCACGTCCTCTAGTGGGACCTGTGCTCTCCAGAGAACACCAGAATTGGCAGGTCCACCGTTGACCCCCCGTTCTCCTCCCAGATGAGAGCAGGTTCACTCTGAACATGTGACAGGCGTGAAAGAGTCTGGAGACGCTGTGGTGAACGTTATGCTGCCTGTAACATCATCCAGCATGACCAGTTTGGCAATGGGTCAGTGATGGTCTGAGGAGGCATATCCCTGGAGGGTCACAGAGACCTCCATGTCATAGCCAACGGCACCCTGACTGCTCAGAGTGATTGTCAGACCTGATGCTGGTGCAGGTTCATGCAAGTTGGATCAGCCTGTGATTTCAATTTTTCCTTTGATTTTTGGTGTGATCTTGAATTCAGCCCTCAGTGGGTTGATGATTTTGGTTTCCACTGACCGTTGTTAAGTCATTTTATTCTCAACAAATTATATGTCCATCAGTAAAGATTTTCAAGTTGAATAATTCGTTCATCAAGATCTAATGAGTGATTTAAGTGTTCGCTTCATTTTTTTGAGCAGTGTAGTTAAACCCCAAGTTAGATCACATAGGTTTGATAAATAATTTTGAGTTGTTCATATACATGAAATCATGGGTGATTTTAGACCCAAATGTGATTCTAAGATCAGACCTTTAGGGGGTTAGGACTCACTCACTTGGTCATATGGTGGTTAACTCACGGTCAACGGTACAATGAAGTGTGTTGGATGAGAAAAACAGGTCAGCTCAGCAATGAAACTGAAACATCGGCCTAAGCCTTTTAAACTCCTTGAATTTTATTTTCACAAAATTCATCAATCAAGCCAATAGTATTTCTAAAATGCATGATACTTTTTTTGGTATTACTTTATTATACTTTATTATGGAGCATGTTGTTTTTGAAAGAAATCAAGTGAATTTACACTTTACACTTTACACCTTTATTTTTGAACTTGATGCTGATAGTTCATGAAGAAAGTGACTTTCTTCGTTTTTCATTTATTCAGTATTTTGTATAGTAACATTACCTAAACCAAGTGATGGCTTTGTGACTCAACATTAAAGTAAGATTGGTCAGTATGAAGTAGCTTTGTGTGCACACTGGCAGATCAGTTTGAGCTCTGTCCAGCTGCATGATCTCGTTCAGTGAGGAGCTGCCAGGCTGTCTCTGCTCGAGCGATTCACTGACGTCCTCGTTCGAGACATGGACTCCCGCTCATTCATTCATCCCGCTTCCTTTGTTGTAAGTGTCTGCACCACCATGGCAGGCAGCATGAGCCCTCCCTTATGATAACAGTGAGTAGGCGTGGGCTGTGTGAGCGGGAAAAGTCAAGAATCCATGAAATGTTGGTGTCGATCCGATACCAAGCAAATACAGGGCCAGTATCCTGACACAGTACCTTTTTTATTTAAACGGTTGATGTACTTTCATGAGAGCAGTGTGCCATGATTTATGAGGTGAATCATTAATCATCAGCAGGATGGATGGTTGGTAGGTGGTGAAAGTGCATTTGCTGGAATCTTTGAAAACTCATTTTTGACGATTGTAATGTTTCTTGAAGTGACAGGTTCTGAAACAGCAGAGTCTGTAAACCTGGTTCTCTGTGGGAGGAGAGGAGCAGGGAAGACTTCAGCAGCCAAGGCCATGTTGGGCCAGATGGGGTCTGATCCAGACCCTGAGTCTGCAGTGTGTGTGAAGAATCAGGGAGAGGTGTGTGGACGTCGGGTTTCCCTGGTGGAGCTTCCTGCCTTGTATGGAAAACCTCCGGAGGCAGTGATGGAGGAATCACTCAGGTGTCTCTCCCTCTGTGATCCTGAGGGCGTCCATGCCTTCGTCCTGGTCGTACCTGTGGGTCCTCTCACTGAGGAAGACAAGGGAGAGTTAGAGACCATCCAGAGAACATTCAGCTCTCAGGTCAATGACTTCACCATGATCCTGTTCACTGTGCAGTCAGATCCTACTGCTCCAGCTGATGTTTGTTACATTTTGAAGGGAAATGAGGACATTCAGCATCTGTGTCAGAGCTGTGGAGGACGATATGTTGTCCTCAACATGAAGGATAAGAAGCAGGTGCCTGAGATGTTGGATGCTGTGGAAAAGATGAGAGCTACAGGATCCAGATGTTTCACAATGGAGATGTTTACCAGGGCACTGATGGATAAGGTTATAGAGCAGGAAAAAGCTAATAAAAGACTTCAAGCTGAACTGCAGGATCTGAAAGAGAAGAGAGAGATGACAGGTGATGAAAATCAGAGCTCAGAGTGTCTCAGGATGGTGTTGATAGGGAAGACTGGCAGTGGGAAGAGCGCCTCTGGAAATACGATTTTGGGAAGAAAACAGTTTAAATCTGAGGCGAGTTCGAAATCTGTGTCCATATTTTGCCAGAAAGCAGCTGGAGAGATTGATGGCAGGCCTGTGGCTGTGGTCGACACCCCCGGCTTGTTCGACACAACTCTCTCAAACGATGAAGTTGTACAGGAACTTGTGAAATGCATCAGCATGTCAGCTCCTGGACCTCATGTGTTCTTACTGGTGCTGCAGATTGGTCGATTTACACAGGAGGAAAAAGACACTGTGAACCTGATCAAGAGAACTTTTGGTGAGAATTCAGGAGCTTTCATCATTATTGTATTCACTAGAGGAGATGATCTGGAAAATAAATCAATTGAGAGTTACATAGAAGAGGGCGGTGGTGACTTTATCAAAAAACTGATATCTGACTGCGGATGGAGATACCATGTCCTCAATAATAAGGATCAGACAAACCACACACAAGTCAGTGAGCTGCTGACAAAGATCAACAACATGGTGAAGAAAAATGGTGGTGGCTGCTACACCAATGAGATGTTCAAAGAGGCAGAGGCAGCCATAGAGAAAGAGGTGGAGAAGATTTTGAAAGAGAAAGAAGAAGAAATGAAGAAAAAGGAGGAGGAGCTTAAAAGAGAACATGAGGAAGAAATGAAAGCGATGAAAAAAATAATGGAAAAACAGAAATCAGAAATTGAACAGGAGAGAGAACTGAGAGACAAACAATTGAAGGAAAAGGAGGATTGTATTAACAAGGAGCGTGAAGAGAGAACGAGAGAGCAGAAAATTAGAGAAGAAGATGACAGGAAAAAAAAAAATGAAGAAGAAATCAAACGCCAGGAGTGGAAAAAGAAACATGAAGCGTTGGAGAATAAAATCAAATCAGAATCAGAACAAAAAGAAAATGTTGACAAAAAGCTGGAGCAGAGTAGAGAAGAGATGAGAAAACAGCAACAGGATTGGGAGGAGGAACGAAAAGAATGGTGGGAAAAAAGACAGAAGGAAGATAAAGAGAGGCGAGAGGAGGAGGAAAGAAGACTTAAAAAGCTCCAAGAAGAGTATGAGAGGGAAAAGAATAATTATGAAAACAAAAGAGAAAACGAAGATCAAATGAGAAGAGAACAGGAGGGAAAGAAACAAAAAGAATTAGAGGACAAGCATGACAATGAAAAACGGAATATGAAGAAGAAATATGAAGAGGAGGCCAGAAAGCAAGCTGAACAATTCAATGAATTCAGTGAGGTATATAAAACGTGGGTAAAGGAAGCATCTATAGAGGAACTGAAGAATCTGAAGAGTAAATTTGAAAAGACATCGAAACAGAGAGAGAAGCAAGATAGTGAATTTTTAAAGTTTTTGTGCAGTGTTTTAAAAAAGAAAGAGACAAAAGCAGGGAAAAAATCGTGTTTCATGAGCTGATAACTGATAACTGCTCCGTTGTAGTTCAGTGTGTTGTAAACACACACAACATCAAACCTCCATATATACACTTGTGGTTACTCTCATTGTATTCAACCAATATTAATAGGTAAATAAGACAATGTAATCTCCTGGCTGTAAAGTAAATTTATTAAAAGCCAAAGACTAACAAACAGGAAACAACACTACACCTACAAGATTGAGGAAATAAACTGGTTACAGCAACTGTCTGAAACCCCACTCAGACTCATGACTGAACAGACTTGACTTGGATTTGTATTAAGTGACTGGTGAGCATTTTCGGCATAAATGAACAAAAAGTTTTCATTTTAATCATGAGAATCTGATTCAGGGTAACAACTACACCAGAGTTAGCCAACGCGGTGCCCACGAGCACCTGGTCACCCGCATGGGCCCAATGAGCCGCCCGCATGGCATGTTCTAAAAATAGCATGAGTCACCATAGAGCTCAGTCTAAAACATTTTTTCTCATCAAAAATCAGTATATAATAATTCTTATCATTGCATATAACATTTTAAAAACAAAAATATATTATGTATTAACTTTACGTAATTACATGTGAGACGCATTCCCTTTTAGCGCTTCCACAGCGGGCAGCAAGGCATAGCCAGGATGAAGAGCTAAGAAGGTCAGCAATTAAGATGGCAGAAAAGCGAAAGAAAACCTATTATGTGACAGAAGTGATTGTTAGTTCAGAAATGTTTGTTCAGATGTGATTTTGTGCAAATATGTAAAATTTTGCGGATGATGCTTTTTGCGGATGATGTTGTCTTGTTGGCTTCTTCGAACCAGGACCTTCAGCACGCACTGAGGCGGTTCGCAGCCGAGTGCGAAGCGGCTGGGATGAAGATTAGCACCTCCAAGTCCGAGGCCATGGTTCTCGACCGGAAAAAGGTGGCCTGCCCCCTCCAGGTTGGGGGAGAGTTCCTGCCTCAAGTGGAGGAGTTTAAGTATCTTGGGGTCTTGTTCACGAGTGAGGGAAGGATGGAGCGTGAGATTGACAGATGCATTGGTGCAGCGGCCGCAGTAATGCAGCTGCTGTATTGGTCTGTCGTGATGAAGAAGGAGCTGAGCCAAAAGGCGAAGCTCTCGATTTACTGGTCAATCTACGTTCCCTCCTCATATGAATGCTTTGCTCATGGACAATCATTTTTCTGTGTATGTGATTTCGACAGGCAAGCTTCAGCCGTGCTCCAGGGATTTATTGTGTATCCATTCTGTGAGTGAAGAAAATAAGAACAAGTCAAGCAATGGGTCTCAACTTTTGAAAACTAGCTCCTAGCAGGCATGTTCATCCAGTACTGCTGCAGCTCATAATGGGCAGGCTGCAGCAGAAATAAAACTTCAACCTCTCTCAAGTGCACAGCCATGGAAGGCTTGTATTGTCATCCAAGGAGGAAAAATAACAGTGCAGTTATATAATATACATATGTATATTTTTAAGTATACAATAATAAGGCATGCAGCAAGTTATAAAATTGTTTTTATTCTTTTATTACATAGAATCAACAAGATGTGCTGTTCTACTACTGCTGTAGTACTAACTCTGTAAGTACAGAGTAACAACAGGGTTGCGGGCTGGATAAAAAACAAAACTAAAATAAAAATAATGTTTAGAATTAAAGTTTAGAAATATACATATGTATATTACATTACTGCATGGTAAGTATTCTATAACTGTGGATTCATATGAGAAAGTTACACTGTAAGTTTCAGAAAATTATGGTAAATGTTGGAAGGTTACACTCTAAATCCCAAATTTTTCCTCCCTTGTTCCTCGTCTTCTTCCACTGTACCTACATTTATGTACCAGTAGGAACCGGTATGTATTTTATATGTATGGGCTCATGCAAGAAAGTTACACCGTAAGTTCCAGAAAATTACATGGAAAGTTAAAACACTATAAAATGCGGGCTGTATTTAAGTGTTACTAAAAAGTAATGTTACCACTTTCAGAGACACAATGTTCTTTTGCACACATGCCACATGATCAAATAAGCATACACACATGCACACAAAAAGTATGCCAGGGGAGCAAACAAGTTCCCCTGTACAGTTGCTGATGGCACTGCGGATGGTTTCCACAATGTTTTTAAGCACTTTGTTGTGCCACCAGCAATCCTGGCCTTCTCCCAGAGCCTTCAAGCAGCAGTTCAGGATGTGCTCAAGGGTTCCCTTCATCTGGCTGAGGGGGCACCCAGGTATATCCCCCAAGCCCCAGCCGTGCAGGTTGGACAGGCTAGGGAGGACATCATACGTAGACATGGAATTTTATTTCACTGTTTTGGTGATGATCATCATTGTATGGAGCCAAATAGAGGCCAATAGGGTGGTGGGTGAGTGGAGGGGGTATTGTGTAGTAGAGTGTAGGCGTAACAGTGTTCTGGGTATGTGAAAAGTAATGATTTTTAAAATATTGAACAGGTTGTCAATGAAATGAAAATCAGCATAACATGATTATTTAATCATCTGGCGTAACCTATTTTCACTTTACACCTTAAGCCAGGGTGCTCCAGAAGATGTAAGAATAAGGTATAACCTGCAGGTTCAGGTTTACTTGTCTCATGCAAAGTCTTTTTATTATATTTTGGCACAGTAGCATTAATGTGTCTGTCTGCTGTCTTTGCCTTTTACTTGTCCTTTTAGAACATTTTAGACAATACTATTATTATTTAATACATAGACTCTTGGTGCAGAATGAATCCTAGCGTTTCCCTCCTTTTCCTAGTGCCTTCTCACTCCAGGTGTGTCTTGTTCTGTAATTTAGTTCCTCATGTATATATATACCTGTCGTTTCCCTTTGTTCCCTGTCGGTTCATTTGTTGCGTTTTGTTCAGTCCTGCCAGCCTGTATTCCTAGTGCCCTTTTCCCTGTGTTCCTGTTCTGCAACATTAAATTGGATTATACAACCCTACTTACCCGTGTCTCTTGCATTTGGGTCCACCTGCTTCCATGACACTCTGTTAGAGACATTTCAGACACCAGCTGTAGGGCTACAAGGTCTGATCCTGTGTGTGCGTGTGTGTGTGTGTGTGTGTGTGTGTGTGTGTATTTTCGGTATTTTGCATTTTCAGTTCTTTGTATGTGATTTGCTATAGATACAGATTCAACCTCTGTGCTTTTATTATTGGATCTCAGTGCAGCCTTTGACACCACTGATCACTGTATACTATTAGACAGACTGAAGTAGAATTTTGGTGTCTCTGGCCTAGCTCTCTCTTGGCTTAAGTCCTATCTATCTGAACGAACCCAATGTGTCTGCTATAATAACACCACATCTAAATTTTCTGAGGTTAAATATGGAGTACCTCAGGGGTCGGTTCTTGGCCCTCTGCTTTTTTCTCTTTATATTTCACCTCCTGGCCAAGTCATACGCAGACATGGAATAAATTTTCATTGCTACACGGATAAAGGCTAAGGATCGTACCCAAATTACTAAATTAGAGACCTGCTTGGCTTCTGTCAAAGACAGGATGGCACAAAATTTCTTGCTTTTAAACTTGGATAAAACTGAGATGCTGGTGGTTGGCCCTGCTAGACACAGACACCAGTTTGATCAAGTAACAATA
>OMLF01051150.1:0-26534 GCA_900302615.1 Holocentrus rufus
CCCCCGCCTTTCACTTTCTCCAATATTAGGAAAGGCAAATTATCCCTCGCACTCCCTTGCATGCACGCATGCACGCTGCGAATGGTTGCATCATTTTCTGCAAATGGCTGGCATTTAAGTGAGGTGAGAGAAAAGGCTGGAGTGCGCCTGAGATGGGGGAGTCATTGTTGTGTGTCTGTCCCTATATTGAGCGCCTGATGATCTATTTAGAGATCCATACAGCTAACGAGCACTTCATTTTCAGGTCCTGCAGAGTCTGATGGCACATAAATAACAGTGCATTTCATTATGCTAATGTTGGCAGAAAAAAGGTGTGCGCTGAGAGAGCAGTGGGTGGGATTGTGCCTCTGTGCGTGCGTGTGTGTGCGTCTGTGTGTGTGTGTGTGTCGCAGGCGGAGCAGACCGTGTTTGAGACTGGTTGATGGAGCCATTCAGTCTCGCAGACATGCCCCCCAGAAATACCGTCTGGTAATGTCTGTGCTCTTCCAAGGTGTCTGGAATGGGGATGCCAGCCGCACCTCCTCTCTCCCTCCCTCCTCTTTTTTTCCCCATTCCATTTCATGTAGAACAAACAGTCATAAAATCTCATTCTCAAATTGAAAATATAAACATGCGCCGTATTTCCAATCAAAAACGGGCCTTGATATCTTGAACGTAGCGCCTAATCAGCCGCTGTTCCTCAAACACTACCAAAGATTGCCTCCCAAATGTTGGGAGAGTTACAAAGTATAGCGGAGCAAAATGCTGAACACATGTTCATTAATAACAAGTCTTTGGTGTAAATATGGAAGCTAATCAGACAAACCTCTCTTATGAGGTAATCAGAGGAGAGACGGGTGTGTACGTGGATATATGTGTATGTGTGTGCGTATAGGTGGGTGGGTGTGGGTGCCTTTTAGTGTTTGTGTGTGTGATCGGCCTCCCAGGTAATTATAGCAGACAGCTGCCATGGCATCCTGGATCAGTCCCACGTCAACAAGCCGCACACGCATCCACGCGCACGCACGCACAGGCACAAAATCGGTCCCACATCAACACGGAGTCATTATTAGCGGGCTGATGCCCAGATTTGTGTCATTTTATTCAGCGTCTCAGATAAGCCTGGGCAAATTGTGTCTGCGACGCATCCAGAGTGGCTTGCACTAAGATGAGACGCACCTGCCACAGAGCAAACCAAAGGGGGCTGTCGAGATAGCGGCGAGACAATGATTTCAAAGGCGCCGCGGATGCAGACGCCGCTATGCAAAACATCATCCGCCTTGTGTACAATGCAGCAGATAGGGACGGCGGTTTGCCTCGGCCGCCCGGAAAAAAAACCCATGGGAGCTGCTTCTCCGTCTCCATCTTTATCCCCTCTCCTCTCCTCTAACACCTGATCTTTCCCCTTGATGTACCCTGATCTGTTGAAATACTCTCCTCTCCCTCTTCCCCGTCTCTCTCCTCCCTGCTGTGTTCGCCAGCCTCGGTGTGGTGTCATGCCTGCATGCATCATGGACCCGCTAACAAATTACATGGAGTAGCCACTCCGCTTCCCTTCTCACTCAGCTGTCAAGTGGAGCTACTGAAGCATTTTCCCTCCCGCTCCCCTCCTCTCCCCTCCGCTTCCCTCCGTCCACACATCCATCCATCTCGTCATCCAGCCTTCCCCCCTTCCTGGTGCACTCCTCCGCCTCCTCACCCTCATGCTCAACCCCTCGCACCTGCTTCACCTGTCCCTCCATCACGGCCGCTGAAGTGATCTCCCGCCCGTCGTCACCCCTCCTTCCTTTTAACCAGCCGTCCGTCCATCCATAACTCCCCCACTACTTTCCACCTTCCCACCTCTGGAGTCTGACACTGATGGGTGTAAGAACTCTATATCTACCAAGAAAGCAACTCTCCGCTTTTAAAGACACACAGTACTATACAGTCCGTGTTTCCCATTTCCAGCCCAGCTGTTTTTTTGTTTTTTTTAAGCTCAGTTTAGGGTTAGGAAATTACATACACTATTGATTTCTTCATCCAGCTGTTTCACAGTGTGGTTCCATTCATAAGGACACTTTTTTGTTTGCTGAGCAGATTCCGGTGTTAAACGGAGGCTGCAGTTTAATTTGTTCCAGTTTCATTCTTTTCCTTGTGTTCTGTTGAGTCGCAGTGTTAATGAGACAACTGTAAGTCTCTCACTGTACAGTATAGCTTAATTTCCCTTTATATACTTGCTGTTGGTAAAGTTTTGGATGCACTGCTGAGTTGGCCATTCTGAACATGACATCAGTGATCAACCGAGCACTGTTTGAGTTGCTCGGTCGCCATTAGCCAGTGAATTAATGGTGGAACAAATAATGAAAAAATATGTGAAACACTGTTTCCTATAGAAGCATAGAACTGGTTTAATGTAGTGAACAGATGTCAGAGCCTCTGCTGCCTCAATGAAATCCTTTTCCATGTTCTACCAGTGGCAGTAGATGAGAGCGCACCTTTTCATCAAGCACACATTTACACGTAGTAACTTTGAATAAAAGCCTGTGATTAGCTCACACATGATTAGGTCAAAAATGTCAGTTGTCAAGAGTGATTTGTTAAGCTCATTGAAATTTTACCTTTTAATGCTTGCGCTTTTACTGTGGCAGAAAGTCTGGGTCACTTTGATGATGGTCGCTGGTTATGGCCGTGTTTGGCTGCGAATGACCCATTACGAATTGACTATGTGTCACCTCTGGTGTCACCTGATACTTCATATGCCTACCTGTTTGGGGATTTGCTCTTTGACAGAGGGGACACAGGCTGGTGACGAGGCTGAATGGTGGAAATCTAAGCCGACACACTGAATTCAGCGCACCCAGCAGGTCCCTCTTTCTCGGCAGGCAGAGGAGCGAGACGGGCCCGTGATTAATAGGCTGATGGTGGAGCCCTGACCTCTGAAGGTCGCCGGGTTATTTCCTGTTTGAATAGACGCATGAGGACACACACATACTTATTCAGAACTGTGTACAAGAGCACGCACACGCCAGTGCACAAGCCTCGGCACCAATGCCACCAAGGCGAATTCTTGTTTATTTATTGGCCGATGAAGTTCAGGCTCAAGTTAAACTTTATTATCCAAGCAAGGGTTATTCAGTTAGCAGCAGCATCCAGCTACATAAAATATCAAAGAAACATAGACCGCTTCAAAAGAAACACAAAAACACAGTTGACACCCAAGGTTCATAAAAGCTCTTTGAACATTCTAATAGCAGTTGGAATAAAAGAGTTTCTAGAACGTTTAGATTCTGATATCTGAGAATCGCAGGTCTACTGGTGTGACACGGCGCCTTGGCTTTCATTAGCATTTCATCTAATGATAACACAACACCCACAAACCTCAGTCACACTATAAATAACCTAGACGATGTACTTGAGATGGAAGCCTGTATTTCAGAGCAAGGCATTAATTGGCGTATCTTCACATCATCGCCTGTTGAGAGAGGCTGAAAGAGCAGGGAGAAGGAGGGCAGGCTCGTTTTCAACATAAGTCATACCGGCGGAGCCATCTGGTCTGAGTCATCATACCTAATGTCCTCCTCAACCTTCACTGACCTTGGTGTCAGCCATGGCCACCCATCCTTTCCCCCAACACCCCCGATATCAAAGGTGATCTTCCCTCTCGCCACCTCCTTAATAGAGCTGCCCCATTGATATGCATTGCTTTTCACCGAACACGAGTCGAGGAGCTCTTCCTCTGTGGGCTCTAGTTGGTGGAATGGTGCAGGTCGTGACCCCCTCAAAGCCAGGAATAGGATGGGTTTGGTTGCTCTGGCTGGTGGAAGGGTCCACAGTGCAATATTGGGGTTAGTTGTTTGCTACATGACACTGTCCAGGGAAAATGACCCGTGATCTTTCCCTCAGAGATGTGCTTTTACCAGCAAGATGCTCACTTGGTCAGGGAGCGTTAAATTTTACACCATCTGAAGTAACGTTATGAGCATGTCCTTCAGTTCCATTCAGTTCCCAGGATTGAAACCTATTTGATGGTGTTTTACTTGCTATCTCCCAGTACTGTTTGAGTTTGAGGTGTTTATTCTCTTTAAAAACCTTTATATGTCCAGGGGAAGGTCGACACCGCTCCATGCTCTTTTCCACGGTGCCTTTTCCAGCAGTGCCCTGTTACACTTTCAGTCACACACATTCACACCAAAGAAGAAATGCCCTCTTGGCCACTGAGCAGCTTCATTGGAGCAGTTGGGGGTTAAAGAAGCAGTTGACCCAAAAATGAAAATTATGTCATTGCCCACTCACCCTGGTGCCAGCTGATACACAAGTGAAGCATCTTTATTAGAGCTGCAACAGAACGTAGTTGATCTGATATCTGTATGGATCACCCCTTGCATGCATATGAACTGCGGATTACTTTGCAAAATTTAACCATCATAGTGAAATGAAACTGTCCTTCTGCTGTTAGCTTTAAGTATTAGTTCCCTAAATCTTGATACAGAAATCTCGATGCACTCTCATTACTAGGGTGATGTCACATGATGAGGAAAGTAACAGAAGGGATGATGGGAAATTGAGTTATTTCCTTTCTCTGACAACACAGAAATGAAGAAAATGAAAGAGAAAAAAAACATTTTACAGCACAGAGACTGATGTCAAAGACAATTTTATGTCATCATTTGAAACTGACATGTATGTCATGTATACTGATTCAAGAAATAACCCGATTCGTGGCCGTGATATGAACCGTGAGTTTTGTAATCCGTTGTACCTCTAGTCTTTATACATACAACACACAGGGAGTTGGCTTGGACAAATTCATAAAGCCTTCTTCACAACAACTGAAGTTACCATTTTTGCAGTTCCAAAAAGTGAAATTAAAAATGAAGTCCAAGTCTTCCAAAGCCACATCCTGAGTGGAAAATACCCAAATTCACAAAGTTACTTCACTTCTACACAAAGCTTCACTAAAAGAATTGATAGTTAAACAAATCATACTAATGGGCACTTAAGCCTTGCATGTCCATGTTCTAGTTAAGATTTTTGTTATAAAATAGTGAAAACATAGGTCTTGTCCATTCAGGATGTCATCGTTTGGCTTCAGCTGACTTGGATCATGCTGCTCAAGCTGTGTGGAGTAATTTTGCTGTCATCTTTGCTACTTTTTGAACTCTAAAAATAAGCTAGCAATTCAAGTTATTTTGAAGAAGGGTGCAATGGTGTTCCACTAGCTACCTTCCTGTGCATTGTTTGGACAAAGACATTTGACCTGTGTTTCAGCTGGTACAGGGGTAAGTAGATATAAACAAAATTTACATTTTTGGGTAAGCTGTTCCTTTAAGTGTCAAAGTCTTTGCTCAAGGGCACCTAAGCAGAGTGTTCATTCATTCTCTTTCCCTGTCCACATCTTCCTAGCCAGTCTAGGGATCCAAACCAGGAGCCTAACTTCTCTAACCTTTAGGTGTGAAGTTAATTTTCTGTGTTCTCTGTTTCAGAATCAGGATATAATGTCGAAGAATAAGTCACAATGGCCCGGTTAATTGAATTCTTGTTAACACCAGCTGAAGGAATAACACCTTGTTTTCAGGCGTTAAAGTGTAATATGAACTTTCCATTTGTGGCACGAACCCTGCCACTGTAGGTGTGAGCTAACAGCAAGAGTGTGTTAACCTGAGAGCAATCACAGACAGATTGCAGTTTGCCCTGAGGGATATAGGCACAAAGATGGTAGCTAAATGCAGCCTCCGGGGCTCCCCTAAGGCAAGTACCTGGCGGGAACAGACATATACAGATATATTCATCAAGTTTTTTGGCAGCAGAGGGAAAGGGCAGAGAAGCCTGTAACTGTACACAGCAAGAGTCTGATCTTTGTGTTTTACCTCTGTTTTGCACCGCTCTTTGTACTGCACATGAACCAGTGTGTATTCATTTACAATGGTGTGTTGCATTTGACTCAAATCCTCTTAAAGCTGTAATGTAGCATTGTAGCGCTAAAGAGATCATGGTCTCCAGTCCATGTCAGTTTGTGGCAGTGGCACAAACTTCAGAAGTCTGGGGTCTGAAACTCCCTTTTCAAACTTTCTCTCCTTAATACTCTAAGAGCAGTAAGGAGACGTCAAGGGTTAAATTAATTTAAATGCATCAGTTGGGGAGTGAGCTGTGTTAGCTGGTCATACCATAACCTAACTTACCTATGATAATCACTAGTCATCCTACCAGGGAAACCTAACCTCACCATGGTAACTGGACATGGTTTCAAATTAGGAGCATTTCTAACTTGGTACCAAGGTAGGAAGACAGGATAGGAAGACAGACATTTGGTCTCACCATCAATTTCCAGATTTTGAATCACAAATCTGTTATGTTACTTATTGTTTGCAGAAGATTTCATGAACTGTATTTATTTGTTTTATTGATTGCCACTGTCTAAAGAACTTCAAATTCAGTCACATGTTAGAGCATCATATCGTGCCTCTCTCTGTAGCACAGGGAACACACACATCTAGCTACATTTTGAACTTGGCTAAAATTGGCAGCAGATTCACTTATTACTTTAAGTGACCTAATGTTTTTTTTTTTTTTCAAAAGTAAATATTCAGAGGAGTAAAAATCATTGCAGCTATGCTGCAAACAGCTTGTTTGCAGATTTTGCACCTGAGCGCCAATTTATCTGATTGCACTACACATTGCAGCAGTGCTCCATTGGATATGTAGTTTACTGTCTGGTCAAATCCAACTAAGTGGCACACGATGTAAAATGCAGTGTAGAAGTTGCTGTGATGATCAGTTGTTTATGGTAATTATGCTAATGTTTCAAAATAAATGGGGTAATGATGTATTGATGTCAAAATGCTACACGCAGCATCTTCTTAAAGGAAACTGTCAAGGAGTGAGAACTGTTAGCTGTTGTGCGATTTGAGGGCATCACAGCAAACCCCCAAACAACCCCACAACTATAACAACACACCCTGACAGAGTGAACTAAATGTGTGCGGCAGTGACAGGCCCAGACTCTCTCAAATTGCCCAGTGTTCCCTGTCGTCCCAAGATGGCCGAGCCTGTTCTGTACTGAGCTGCAGCTGCAGGTAGTAATTACTGATTAGGCTGTGGAAAGTGGGGACAAATGCACTGTATAATCAGGGAGCCCGTCGACAGTGGGAGCCCTTCACAATGGCTTGTAATTAACAAGATAATTGGCGGGAGATGGCAATGATTTCTTGAGTTCTTCCTTATTTGCATGTCATTTTGCACAGAGTTCTTTATGAGTTTTTTTTCCGTTTGTGAAGGTTGAGTTGCTAATGATACTGTGTCCTGCCGTGTGTCTTGCTTGTGTTTTGTATTCAAACTGAGAGGGTGCAGCCAAGGAGGAACGTGAAGCAGCATGTGCAGTGGTGCACCTGTATACTATAAATACCCATCACTCGTTTTGTGAAGTTTTGCAAAGTAATCAAAAATAATTTTGAATACTCTGCTCATGGCATTGAAATGCGACATATGGATATGGAATGCCCCTTCATAAGCATTACTTCATGCAGTAAGAAAGCCCTCGAAGGCTGTTTCCACATGAGGCTTCCTTCATTCAGCCCCTGAGCGCACCACCCCATATATATTCATTAGTGTTATTGTTACAATACTCCAGTAATGAGTGCTCAGGCGCCTTCCTTTCGAATACTGTACAGAACATCACACACTAAGATAGGAAGATGTTTATCACTCCTTTTCCAATTATATTTCTCCAGATTAAGGTGTCGCCGTGGCACTTGTTTCCCTGACAACGCCGTCGTTATTTCACCCTTCCTCCAAGCGCCCTTAATCTGAGCGGATATGAAAACTCTTCATGCTTTTTTTTTTTTTTTTTTTCCTTTTCCCAGTTAGCCACAGTAGTACCGACTGGCTTACCTCTTAAGCCCTACATCATGGGGTCCTTTTGTGATCGACTTAAATGGGTGGTATAGGTTGATGCTTGACTTTCCTCGCTCATTCTTTCTGTCTCTCTCCCCTCACCCGCTGTGAAACAGGGTTTGAAGACCCCTGTTGAATGTCATATGCAGCCGTAGTCAATGGGCGCGCTCCTTCATATGTTCGATTGAAAAGACCACAGATGCCAAGAGCAAACACCATGTTTATTAGATTGTGTCTCACAAAAACAGAGAAGAGAGAAAGAAACAAAAAAAAAAAACAAAAAGAATCGACCTCGGTAAATTGATGAAGCATGAAGTGTGTTAATAATGTATAAGGTTTTCAAAATTCAATCTCGAAAATGTGTGGCGTTGGAAGAAAAAAACACACAGAATGACATAGAACAGAGTGTATATTTGACAGGTGACATGATTCTTTTTCATGTAATTGATTTGCTTTTCCATTTGTTTTCCCTTTTTTCATCTTTTGTGGAACATAGGAGGCAGCTCGTGTGATAGATGAACCTGGCGGAGTTCATTTTTCCCCCCTCCACACCGCTGGGTAGCCTACAGTGCAATGAGCAGCGGTGCTTTTCCTGTGCAGGGATATGGCAGAGTAGTAATGTTCACCATTTACAAAACATGTGTGTCTCCCCGCTCGATGTGGGCTTCCAGGATGCCTGACACTGGTATTTTGCAATTTTTCTAAAGAGCAAGGCATCGCACATGAGAGAAATAGAAAGTGATGTCTTTTGATTCCCTGGGAGGGTGAGCTTTAAGAAGCCTTAAATGCTCTTTGATGTTTTGCTGCGGTTCATTATCAAAGACATAAGGATTTTCTTGGAACTGGAATGTGTATGTATTAGAAGTTGTAGTATTCATTGCTAATCAAGATGGCTTAATAAATATTGAACTATTTCTGTTTGTAATGAAAGAAAAAATACTAATTGTTCTCTTTCTCTTCTCTCTGTCTTTCTTCATTGCCGCCTGCCTGTTGATGTTGTGTTAAGCAGGTAAGCTCCCTCTTTTCAGTCTGCATCTGCAAGTGTGTTTGTGCATGTGTGTATACATTGGATTACTTGTGTTTCATCATGCCTGACACTTTGGAAGGAACAGTTTGCCCAAAATCCAAAAACAGATGTTTTTTCCCTAAATTTACTCCAGAGAGTCTCTGTGATTTGGCGAGGTTTCCAGTCCGTATCGTTTCTGGAGCTCAAACCATCAAAAATGTACGTGTGGAAAAACTCAACAGCAGCAGCTCTTTCCAAAAAGATGAACTCCACAAATGAATGCCCATCCAATATTCAGGTCTCCAGGAAACAGGGAAGATTGTGGCAGACTGGGAATCTTGCCAAATCACACAAACTTTTTCTTTTGTATTTTGTGTTTTGGGTGAACTGTTCCTTTAAATCGGTCGGTGACCTCTGGCTCAGAGACCAAAGGACTTGTCCGTGCATGCTCCCGAACACAATCCTCACCGCAGTCGGGATTACAGGACGACGGCATGTGGTCAAAGATCGGACGCATCCTGCTGTTTGTCCACCGCCGCTCCCTGACACCGGCACTTGTTACGACACGCCTCTCGTCTCGCCCCACTTTCCGCGGGAAGTTTACGCCTGCTGCGGCAGCCACAACGGCAGCTCGCTCCCCAAGCTTTGAACCGACCGAGCACTCCGATAATTAAGGCCAAAATAGCACAACGGCAATTCTCCGCACCCATTGTACTTCCATTTTGTCAAACTTCACGCCCGTGGGTGAGAGCCTGGCAATCTTTGATTCTCCTTTTGCTGTCGTTCTGTTTTTTTTTTTGTTTTTTTTTCTCCCCTCTTCCTCCTTCCCTACTTCTGCTTTTTCCTCTAGAATACTCATTCAATTTTTACAGCGGTATGAGACTGTGAACAGCTTGCGGGGCGGGAGCGCAGTAATTACCACGGTTATGTCAGGCGGAGCTGGGAAATGTAGCCTGGGGAGGAGAAAGGCCACTGTGCGGTGATGGCCCCCCGAAATTAATGGAGAATTGGAAATGAATCAATAGCTAATGAAAATGTGTGTTCACTCTATTACTGCTTTTATGACGGCTGTAGCCTCGGGCGGGGCGCTTTGTCACCCGGCTACACGGGGAGTTGCGGCGCCCATCTCTCTCTCTCTCTCTCTTTCACACCCTCTCTCTCTCTCTCATCATATTCATCTCTTACTCATTTCTCTGTGTTGCTCGCTATTTCTCTTTCAATCTCCTCCCCGCCTCCTCCCGCTCGCCGTCTCTCTCTTTCTCTTTGGTCACAGGCTGATCGAGGTATGAAAAGGCTTCAGTTCATATTTGGAGGGCTCAAGCGATTGTTTTGGTCGATGTTAAATGTTAAACCGAGACGCTTGGCTCGGCGATGATATAGTGCGGCATGTAGGTGCCTCTGCCCGACACACTGAATCCTCCCGGGGAGCAAGGGAGGGTAATTACCAAGGTGACTTTCAGACACAGCGAGGTTGTAAATGCCTGTCAAGATAAATGCAGCGTATAAACAATACTCTCGATATTCCAAGTGATGGTCGGAGAGGAAGATGGGCCATGAAGACGCTCAATCGGACAACGAGCCTGTCCTGGAAGAAAAAGAGATACATGAATGGAGATGGGAGGTGGGATGGGGGGGGAGGTGGGACCTTTTATGTCACTTATCCAGGTTGTACAGGGACACAGAGCTCAGTGCACATTAGTCGGCCGCTCCCCCAGGATTCACGGATCATTTCTCTTCCCTGACATGGTACATGCAGCGCTGCCCCGGGGTGCCTGACAGCGCGTGACATCGCCTCCGTGTGTGCACGTGGTGTGTGTGTGTGATGCAAACGGGCCCAGACCTCAGCCCATCACCACCTCCTGCAGACTGCAAAACCCTCAGGGGCCCCCTGCCATTCAGGCTAGCTGCCTCACTTTGTTAACACGGCTGTATGATATCGCAGATGAATGCAGACTCGGCTTCCAGAGGGTTGTCGTGCACATCACTGAGCCTCTATCATATTGTTAAATGAAGACAAAACATGTAATTTTGCCTCATCAGTTCTTGTCTTTCTGTCTAGTCAGGCAGGTCAGTGTTTTGTTTTTGTATAGAGACTCTACAGAGAGTTCTTCATGCTTCAAGTGAATTCACTTACAGACTAGCCGGTGTTCATTTAAATTCTTCATATAATCAATGTATTGACGAATCAGTGGGGATTAGTGCTGGTCTTTAAACTGGTGCACAGGAAGTGATGCATTTTACATTGCAGAGAGGGCGGTTTGTTCAGAAAGTGGAAGAACTGGGGAATTCAGTTAGCATGATAGCCACCATAGCTGAAAAGAAAATCGCGCTACCTACAAAAACCCCGAAAAAACTAGCAGAAAACAGCAGCGAATTTGCAGTCCGAATTGAATGCCCCGCTTTGTGCGAGCCCGTCGTGGGTGTCCGCCGCTTGGCGTGGCGTGGTACAGTGGCGAGGCTGTATGCGGAGAACAGAGGAAGCCTCAGCTGACACACACATCTGTTCCATTAGTATGCTGGTCGGCCAGCTAGACCAGTGGAGTCAAGGCGGCTCGGGGGTCAAGAGTCCCTCAAGAGATGAAATTAACCATTCACTGATGTGCCTGGAGGGGGGATGGGAGGGGGTGGGGGTAGCTGCCTTATCATGCCACAGAAACCTGCAATCATCCTTGGAGGCAGATTAGTGAGCGAACCGGTGAGCCCGTGAATACCCTTCACCGCCTGAGCAGGTGGCCTCCCATACCAAGTACAACACATTAATCCAGTCCGTTAACAAATAAGCAGCCTGGCTAATAGCGCACTGCCAGAGGCTTATGTTTCCTCCATTACGGGGGGACTCGTTTAATTTGTCTCCAGCTTTGGAGAGAGAGGGAAGGAAAGGAGGAAGGGGGGGAGAGAAGAAGACAGAGAGAAGGGGATAGAAAGTGGGATCAAACGAGGTAGGGAGACAGGGACTGAGGGAGAAAGAGGGAGGGAGGAGGGGAGGGGAGGGAGGAATGAATGAAGCGAAGGAGAGCTGAAAGGACAAAAGCAGCTGAAAAAGTGCCCAGCTTGGCGAGGGAGAGCAGGACTTAAACGGCGGGTTTGTGTAGTCAGCAGTATCACACACAGCCTGCTGTTCCCTATGAACGTTCGCTTGGCTTGTTGTCAATCAAAAAACGGTGTTAAGTGAACTGGGGGTAATGTGTTTTGTAAAAAGGCCCGAGTGACTTCTCAGCACTAGCTGCCACTTGTACTCCAAATATTACAAATGGGTCCCGCGCTGTTTGTATTTTGGTCGACCGACTATCACTTTTGCCTCGCTCTCCCTTTCACAGACACACAGATACATGCACACAAACAGTGTAAAGTTGGTGTAACTTCGGTTGTTCGTTTATAGCCGGTCTCCTGACTTGCACAACAAACCTGCCCTGTTCTCCAAAGTTGCTCAGCCAATGTGTGCGGTCAGTGATTCGTAATGCGGATGTCTATTGCGCTGCACTGTTTTCCCCCCATGAGGATTGGCCTCGCAATAAGTCTGGAACAGCGATTTCCACCTCTGCTTCTCTTTAGTCCAGGGGCAGCCATGCTCCCTAATGGCCACTGACATACGCTCGGCAGTAATGATCACCTCAGGGGATTTCCCCTTAGTTGGTCTCAATGACGGACGCTTGCGAGGACAAATCAATAGCCAGCCCGATGTCGTCGCCCAGGTCCCCATTTTCATCTCAAATTTCCTCTTTGATTTGGACGAGCGCCTCTAATTCACCGCTCAGGGCCTTTTTTCATCTCATCTGCTGTGTGTGTCTCTCTCTCTCGCTCTCCCAGCCGCCGCTCTCCGACATAATGTCTGAACAAACAAGCGTTTCCTTAAAGTTGTTTTTTTCCAGGCCCTTTATTTGAAGTGTGCGAAGCAACCAGCAACTGTCTAAATAAGCAAGTGAACGTCTAAATGAATAGAGCCAAATGTACTGTAACCAACTCCAGTCTCTCCATGCTCATATTACCATTCATGCCTGGGGGTTGTTTTGGTTTATGAGGGTGTAATATTCCACTCCTAATCACTTTAACTCAATAGTAATATTGTTTTAATTCATTTTCCCGTTTCTGAAGGCAATTGAAAGTAATTTGCTTAAACTACTGTTGTATTAGATTACTGTCAGCCTTTTTAACAAAGACTTAAACTGTAACTGAATTAGCAACAACCATCATAATAATAACAGTATGCATCAGTCAAAGCAGGAAAAAAGAGCTGAATGCAATGTGTCCCTGCGCTTCAAAATAGCTGGGAATTTTAAAGTGACTGAGATCAGGGCAGCATGCCTCACAATGGCGCATTTCCAGACTGCGATATAAGAAATTTCCTCTCTGTTCTGAGTTGAAAGGAATAAAAAGTGACAGCAATTTCCCCAGAATCCTTCCTGGGAATGTCTGTCCAAGCTATTTTAGCAATTAGTCGTGGCTTGGTCGATGATTAGTAATTTCTTTCAGGGCCAAAGCAGGGCGTTTAGCAGGCCTCTCGAAAATCCCCTCGTCTTCATCAAGCCTTATTTCCCTCTAATGAGGTTTATTAGATTACAACTGTACCTCACACGTTTAACAAAAGATTAAATTGGCAGAACTCTGTGGGGAATATGTTTTTATAATACACCCGTAATGAGTGAAAGTTAAGGAAATGTGAAGCGCTAAGCAGGAATAAGTCATTGGACATGCTGAACTAGGCCGGGAGGGCCTCAGCGCTCTGAGAGGCGCGTAATGCTGTCGGATAGCTACTAAATGAAAGTGACGTGACGGCGTTAATGAGACGGCTTCACATTACGTGTGACTCCTGCCTGGGGGACACATTATAGCTGACTTAATGAGAGGAGATATTGTACACAGGCACTTTTGTAGTTGAGCGATGAGGCCGCTGGCTTCGCTGCCGAGGTACAAGGCGCCACAGCAGCCAAGTGGTTTGTTAAGCTGGTTGACAGTTTGAGCAGCGGAGAGTGTGTTGGCTAAACGCTCATCATCATGGCTAGTTAGACTCTTTTGATCCATGTGCAGTACCAGTCAAAAGTTTGGACACACCTTCTTTATTTTTTATTATTTTCTACATTGTAGATTAATATTGAAGACATCAAAACTATGAAGAAACACATGGAATTATGTAGTAAACAAAAAAGTGTTAAACAAACCAGAATATGTTTTAGATTTTAGATTCTTCAAAGTAGCCACCTTTTGCTTTGATGACAGCTTTGCGCACTCTTGGCATTCTCTCAATCAGCTTCATGAGGTCGTCACCTGGAATGGTTTTCCAACAGTCCTGAAGGAGTTCCCAGAGGTGCTGAGCACTTGTTGGCTGCTTTCCCCTTCACTCTGCGGTCCAACTCATCCCAAACCATCTCAGTTGGTTTTAGGTCAAGTGATTGTGGCGGCCAGGTCATCTGATGCAGCACTCCATCACTCTCCTTCTTGGTCAAATAGCCCTTACATAGCCTGGAGGTGTGTTTGGGGTCATTGTCCTGTTGAAAAACAAATGATGGTCCCACTAAGCACAAACCAAATGGGATGGCATGTCACTGCAGAATGCTGTGGTAGCCATGTTGGTTAAGTGTGCCTTGAACTTTAAATAAATCACCAACATTGTCACCACCAAAGCCCCCCCACACCATCATACTTCCTCCTCTATGCTTCACAGTGGGAACCACACATGTAGAAACCATCCGCTAACCTTTTCTGTCTCTCACAAAGACATGGCAGGTGGAACCAAAAATCTCAAATTTGGACTCATCAGACCAAAGCACATATTTCCACTGGTCTCATGTCCATTCCTTGTGGTTCTTGGCCCAAGCCATTCTCCTCTTCTTGCTTCTTTGCAGCAGTTCAACCATGATTCATGCAGTCTCCTCTGAACAGTTGATGTTGAGATGTGTCTGCTACTTGAACTCTGTGAAGTATTTATGTGGGCTCTAATCTGAGATGCTGTTAATATGCGGTTTCTGAGGCTGGTAACTCTAATGAACTTATCCTCTGCAGCAGAGGTAACTCTTGGTCTTCCTGTAGTGGGGCGGTCCTCATGAGAGTCAGTTTCATCATAGAGTTTGATGGATTTCGCGACTGCACTTGCAGATACATTCAAAATTCTTGAAAGTTGTGACTGACCTTCATGTCTTCATGTCGATAGATTATCGTTTCCCTTTACTTGGTTAAGTAGTTCTTGCTATAATATGGATTAGAACTTTAGTCAAATTGGGCTATTCACTGTCTAGAACTGTGTACCAACCCTGCCTCTGCACAACAAAACTGATGGTCTCAAACACATTAAGAAAGCAAGAAATTCCACAAATGAACTCTTGACAAGGCACACCTGTTACTCGAAAACCACTGCAGGTGACGACCTCATGAAGCTGACTGAGAGAATGCCAAGAGTGTGCAAAGCTGTCATCAAAGCAAAAGGTGGCTACTTTGAAAAATCTAAAATACAAAACATATTCTGGTTTGTTTAACTCTTTATTGTTTATCGCATAATTCCATGTGCTCTTTCATAATTTTGATGTCTTCAATATTAATCTACAATGTAGAAAATAATTAAAATTAACAAAAAAACATTGAATGAGAGGGTGTGTCCAAACTTTTGACTGGGACTGTACATCTATATACAGAAAATATTTGATCTATTGATGTTTTGAGAAAATGACTGGATGTCAAGTTAGGCTAGGATAATTTCTTAAAACTTCCTATGAATAAAACACAAACTTCCAATTAAGTATGTGCTTATAGAGAAAACCATAGTACGCTATAAGTGCATAATGAATTTATTAGTGGTTGTTAACCTCATTTTAGTGTTAAATAAAAGTTTAGAATGGCTTATAGAATGTGTTCAGAATGTGTTACAGGATTCCCCGTTGAAGTTGGGAAATGCTTTGCATGGATCACTTTGCTTAAAGCAGACCAAAAGGAAAGGAAAGTTCCACCCTAAAACACATTAACACCATTTAAAAACAGAGACTTGTGACTTATATTGGGTTTCTGGGGCCATTTTTGTTTGTTTGTTTTACGTTCCAGTGAAGTGTAATGGGAGACAGAGGCGAGCTCTCCCTCTTCTATGCTGGATTTCTCCCTCTATGATTGTTTAAACTTCGCAGCACATCACCAAGTCTACAAAGAGGCTTTTGATTAGCTTTATTTTTAGGGGATGACATTGAAACCTGCCAGATATCTTTTTTTTTTTTTTTTCTTTTGGTTGTTGAAATTTTCTTTCCTATAAAAGGCTATCGTAGCTGTGCTCAGAATATCAGTGGCATCAGTGGATTAACTTTTGGCGAGTTAGCCGCAGAATGGTGATTACAGTTAATCACAAAACAGCACCTTAAACACTATAAATCACCAGTCCAAAGATTTTAAATAGTGTAAATGTGTTTTATGTTGGAATTTACCTTTTTAAAATTGAAACACAGCCTGCCTCCATAAAAGCAGCAAGTTGGAATCATGTGGAATAAAGCATAAATAAAGGTTATTATCATTATATTATAACAGATCATTCAGGTTGGTGAATGTGAGCATTCCGTGTGCAGTTTACTAATGTCACCTCATAGGATTTCTGGGTATTCAAGTTTTTGAAACTGTTACCTTTCACTGCTATTTGGAGCCACCAACATGCCTAGAGCTGCTCATAAAGCCCATACAGGGCAATCAGATTCATATTGCACTATAAATCCAATGTGTGTTATAAGAAATGGCATACAACAGGTGGGTGGTGTGATACATTATGATACATTTTTTATATCTATTTTATAACTTATAAATCACTCTAGGTTCTTTAGGTTCTTACTGATAGTGTAATAACAGATCACAAACATGTTTATAGCTTGTTATTGCTGCTCTTCCTATAAACCTGTCCAGTAAACACACATTGAATGGTGAATGTTTCCAAATTTAGGGGTTATGCTGGGGGGAGAGTGTGTCTTATATGCTGGTTGTGGTCAGGTGCTGCGTGTTTACACCCAGCTCGCCGTGCTCTGGTCAGGGCTCGCTCCTGTCCACTTGACTGATAGATCTCCGACTTCTATTGACTGGAGAAGAAGAGGTGAGAAGAGAAAAGAGAGGGTCACGGGGAGGTGTGTGTGTGTGTGTGTGTTTGTATGTGTGTGCCGGGGTGGGTGAGGGGGTAAAATCGTCCATCCAACTCTCCACAAGACACAAGTCACACCTCATTAGCAGGTAGTGGAAAAGAGAACGGCAGTTATGTCTGCAGTGAAAGCACCCTCACACACACACACACACACACACACACACACACTTCTACCCCAATTACCCCTATCCTGTCCCTTGAGCTGACGGGTTGAGTTATGCTGACAGGCACCCCTCTAGAAAGTGGGGTGGGGGGGAAGAAAGGAGAGAGAGAGGGAAGGAGGAAGGAGAGGAAAAGGAGAAAAGTGATGGAAGGGTGAAAGCTGGGGGAGTTCAGAGAGGGATAGAGGGGAGGAGAACAGAGGAGGGAGAGAGAGAGAGAGAGGGGAAGGGGGAATCACATCACGCGGCACGAGGCAGAATGAAACATGTCTCCCTGTCACCTGCCACACACTATAAATGGATGGCCCCGCAATCTTGCCATCAGCGACTTATCTCCCCCCGCCCGAAGGGGCGGAAAAAAGGGAAAGCGAAAAAGAAGAGAGGGAAGCGAGAAAATGGTGGAGAAGAGTTTCTTCCGGCGCGAGTCACCGTAATTTGTTACAATTTCAAAAGACAAATATGACAGGATGGAATTACTCTGCTGCTACGGAGGCAGTCATTTGCAAATGCCATAAAGTGCAGGTATAAATCTCCTACCCAGATCCACTTAATCTGAGGCTTCTGGGCTCTTCAGCAGTACTCGTCTATTCAAGCATGTGTTTACAGCGAAAGGCCCCTCTAGATCTCTGTGAAAGGTATCCTGCAATAATGATGCGGCGGTGAATAGGGCTTTTAGCTTCATCGATGCCGGGGACAGGCCGCGAGCTTCGTGGGCCGCAGGTTGTTGTTGACTGACGCCCTCCAGTCATGAAGAGAAAATAAAGTCACAAGGCAGCTACAGAAGCCATATGAGTAACAGCACTCCAAATATAACGAAAGGGAAGTTTTCATCATACCATCGCTATGCTGTGTGACTCATTGCTCTGATGTAGAAAAATGCAAGAATTTAAAGTCACAAATGAAATGGCATTTTGAGAATCTCTTGCCTCCTTAATTCTTTGTATTTCCTGTTGAAACTTGTTGTTGGGACCAGGTTAGTGTGTAAACCAATGGGGTGAACATTTAAAGAGAGAAAGGCAGTTTTAGGTGATGGGAGGGACTTGCTTGTTCAAAAATATGCTGTTTATAATGGCTACTGGTTCAGCATAATGTTTCCACTGAAGATATGCTGTTTTCCAGGGTGTATAAGTAATGGGATTTTGATATACAAACACATTCATTGATGCATAGGCGAATATTGACGTGGAAAATTAGCTAACAAGGTGAACAATATTGATTCATTCATTAAAAAATTGATTCTGACTTAAGAGGACAAAAATTTAATCAAAGTTATTATAAGCGGTTACCATTGCAAAAATGAACATTTCAATAGGTCAACAACTAGTGACATGGGCCTAGAACAAGTGTAAGCAATGCAAGGTTGATCACGTGCATTCAGTTCTACAACTCAAGGAATATCTTAGATTCATGAACTTCTTCCCTGCTCTTGACCAATTAGCAGAACTCGTGTTGCAGTCATTGGCTGGCTGCTGTCACAGTGTAATGAACGTTTGTTTGCGCTGCTGCGAGACGCCACAGAACAATACAGGTGCTTGCTTGCATTTGTAGCATTAACAGCAGCGGCAAGAGATGATCCCGCAGCAGTACAGTATTATTGGTGCATCAGACAGTGAATGATGAGTACAGTCGGCGCCTTCATTTATGCATTGCTACTTTGTCTTGTCACTGCCGTTCAGCTCGAAGGATTTTACTTCCACCACGAGGAAGGACGGAAGGAAGGGGAAAGCAGGGGGAGAGGAGGAAAAAAAACACTCGGGAAATGTGACTGTAATGCAGCTTGCGAGTGCAAGCGTGGATTTTCCACTTCCTCTCTGACCAAATCCCACCATTTCAGGAGATTAACCTCGGCATGCGATAAATGTTCGACTTCTTCTTCCCCTCCAATTTCCTTGGAGCTAGAAACTCCAGAAGCCACCGCGGCATGTAAGATAAAAAATGATCACCTAATTCACTCAAGCACAAAATACAATTCTGGAGAGAGGAGGAAAAGCGAGAGAGAGAGAGAGAGTGAGAGAGAGAGAGAGTGTCGCACATGCACAGGAAGATTCCTAGCTCGCGTTCCCTGTTCAGAAAGCTCCTCAGTCAGTTATTATTAAATGAAGCACTTATTCAAACGGACCTGTGCATAGCAAATAGGCCGTGGCACTGTGATTGTCTGTGGAATTTCTTCTTTTTCTCTTATCCTTTGGGATTAATCGCAGTGTACGGTTCACCCTCTACCCACAGTGCACCTCACATGGCAGCTGTGCTCGAACGCTGCTGATTGCTGAAGGTGCCCTCTGCAGATTGCTGCTGCCACTAAGCCATTTAAATGGAGTTGTTAATAAAACGTAGCGATGATTGCCTCTACTTCCCCCTCATCTCCAGTTTGGCAGATGGTTGTCACAGGACTAATGCAGGATTGGCGCTCAAGTCCTCAAAAGTATTCGGTCCTTTGGTGAGGAGGGTGCACTCAAACGTCAAGGGCACATATTCCACATTTGGGGTATATTCGATTCATCAATTTGCAAGCTTTGAAAGAGCTTTTCCATTAGAACCTCTTGTCTACTGTAGTTCAAGTAGCAGTTGACAAAAGCCACTAACATTACCTGCTCACAGTATCAGCACTCTGGGATCTCACTCACTGACTTGTTGAGTTAACATTTGAATCTCTGCCACACGCCTGTTCATAGCCATATGCTTTGCCTTAAAGACACTTTGTGCAAAAAATGTACTTTGAATTGGTCTTTTGAATTTTTTCCCTTAAGTCTCCAGTGTCCTACAAGTGCTTGCAGTGCATTTTACACCTCGTTGGGGCACTTTTCAATGCCGAGATGTCATCCAAGTCACTTTCATCAGCAAAGACTTGACTGATCCATCAAGCTTCGACGTGGATCTTCACCAAGCACCATCTCTGTCTGATCCTACAGTGTATGTCATTTACCTGAAAGGGTGTGCAATGAAAAGAAACCACGCTGTTGTTGATAGCTACATTCTAGGGCTTCATTCTTTGTCAGAAAAAAACCCTGACTAAGTCTCACACGGAATAAAGAACAGTAGCTTTCAGATTCGAAGATGCATGTGCTACAATTAGCTTCTTCATATGGAGGCGAGTGGTGAAACAATCAGTGTTTTCTTCCTGCCAGCCTCCTTTACCTTTCGCCAAAACACCACCTACACGATTGATTAATGCATATGGACAAGCGTTGGACTAATTAATGTCCGCCAACCTAGCGCCACCGCAAAATAGGCTTCCCTCGACACGAAGCGTTAATGAGCCCATTGGTGACGCAGTCGTCAAGCGGTCTGTTGTGGAGGAGGCGAGCGGTGGAGGGGAGTGGGCGGATTATAACGATGATTAGAACCAGTGGGTCAGGAGCGCCTATTGAATTGTCATCAATACCCATGAGATGAGATATCGTCCTGAAACAGTGCCTCACGTACCGCAGGAGCACACACACACACACACATAACACACACACAAAGTGCCAGCAAGCAGAGGTATTTGAATATTAACAGAGAGGTGGGAAATACATAAACACTCCATCTTGTTGGCAGAGCCTGTTTGTCTGGCCCTGCAGAGTCTTGAACGCGTGCCATGGCTGCGTCGGCCTGCATCCTTGTGATAAAAGGAGGGAAAAATTACACAGGCTCTCTTTGGCCAGCCACTAACATATTCATTAGTGAGGAATGACTGACTGGGCTGGTTGAAATGTCACCCGGCCAAACTGTCGCCCTGGACTAATGACCTCCATGTCTGCGTGAGATGAAGTCATAATATTCTGTATATGTTGGCTGTAACCGCTCACATGACTAAGTAGGTAGCATTAGCTGTTAGCACCACAAAGGCTAAAAGGTTTCTCCACTTTCTGTACACGTGTTTAGATTTAGGAAACAGTAGTTAGGATTGTATTTACTTTCTTCTTATGCAGTATTCACATCACATAGGAGGAAATGGGAGAACAGCATGACCTTTCCTTGCTGCAATTTGTAAGCAGTCGCTTGTTTAACTTGCTAAGGAGGGTTGGTGGGCCTCACAATTCATGTCATCATTTGTTAGCGATTTGGAGACTTCAGAATCAAAAGAGTCTGTTTGAGAGATGAATGGAGTTTTCCTAATTCCTTCAAATATTTTCTCAAAAAAAATGCTTTTTTTGAAACACAATTGGTGTAATTTTGAAAAAATAAAATAAAACAAAATTACTAACAGCTAAGTGGTTAGCCAATCGTGATGACTCATCACACACTTACTGGTTAAAGTGATTCTCCTCCTCTTAATACTTTTGTTGTCATCCTCAAGTAAAGATAACAGATCAGCCTAATAAACAGATACAGTATCAAACCAAACAGGCATTTTTTTGGCTCAGCAGAAAGCTGAGAGAAAGCAGAAAGCAGAAGAAAATAAATACTCTAGTTGTAAATTTCCATGTTACATCAGACTTCTGAGACCAATTGTATTAATGTAAATACAAGTGATATTTGGATGGTTCTTTCCTGGGATTACTTACGTGAGTAAATTCCCTGCTGTATTTGCTGTCTGTTTTATCACAGAACTTAAATGGATAGAATGGTCATTCTCATTCAAATCAAGGCTTCAGGATGGTCAGAGCAGCGGCCATTTTTATGTGTACTGTTGCCATGGTACCATTGGGCTAAATTCTGAGTGAGGCAAGAGGTTTAACAGCAGAGCAGTAGAAAGGAGTCTCCTCACTCCTGCTGTCACTCCTGCCACCACACAGATGTTTTTTTTTTGTTTGTTTTTTTAAAGCAGGTCAGATAAAAAGTTTTGACGTCTCTGCACAGTTGAGTAGAAGTGGTCATAGTTGGTTATCGTTGTAGTGGAGTTATGTTAATCACGGTTTCAGCTGGCATCCGTTAGTTGTTTAAGTTGAAAAGAAAACTTCTAATCCACTTAAGTTCGACTAAACTACTGCAGTTTTTAAGCAATAAGGAGTTATATTAAGTGAAATGTATTTTTCATGATGCTTTCAAGCTAGGTTTGCTAGTTTGCAGTTGTTGACTTGAGGAGCTAACAGGAGAAACAGTCTTTGATGATGTTTTGTTCATCTTGTCGCTGATGTCAGATTTCAGTCGAGTTTTGACAGCTGTCTGAGCCGCTGTGACACACCAGGACACAGAGTCAAATGTTCACAATTCTTTTATTCATTTCTGCAGTTAGTCTACAGCCACAGACCAACATATCTGTACAGTTCTCAAGCGTGACACTTTACAGCTCCACGGAATTGAGTTTTCGCCATAGTAACTAACCACAATCGCCATTTTGTCGTGTGCCAGCCGAATGACCACGGCGAACAGTGCAGTGGCCGTTCTATCCATTCAAGTTCTGTGTGTTTTATATTCCCTATTTCTAATGTGAATCAGCATGCTTCAGCTCTTCACCCGTAGCTGTTAAGTTGAAATAAATGGCTGAGTTTGAACTTAATTTGCAGCCTTTCTTTTGAGGGAGGCGTGCGACTGTCAAAATGCTAAAAACTCAAAAAGCCACTGTCTGAGGTCATTCTCCAGGAATCAGAGTGTGTGCACCCTGCCGTCGGGTTTGCCATGGAAACAGCTTTTGGAAATTGCCCGGGTTATGAAGTGTCGGGAGTCGTGATGAATAACTCTAATGACCAAGCGCGTGTTCTGGGTCACAGTCGTTAAAGGCAGCCGCGGCAGAACACAATGCAACATGGCAACGGCTTGTCCTGTCCGACGCCGCCTCAACGAGGTAAAAGCGCACCGGGGCCTTACATGTTAATACACCTGACAAAGTGCTCTCTCGCTGATGGAACGCTAAAAGCCCTTCAGAGCGACGCCAGACGAGTCTCTCTCTCTCTCTCTCTCTCTCCCCCTCTCTCTCTCTCCTGTGCAGGTGACTGCCGGCTGCCGCTGTCGGCTCCAATCACGTTGCCTCGGCACCACGCTGTTCCTCAAACGCTCAAGCCGAGCGAGGGTTTCCTCCCGCCACCTCTCTCCTCTCCTGTTGTTTTATTCATAGGGCTCAGGGTTCATTTGCCAAGTCCTCTGTTGTAGATTTAAGAAGACAAACAGCGCCGCAAATCCACCAGAACAGTGTTAGACTAAATGACATTTTGCTCCGCCGCCCGGCTAATCGTAAAGAAAACAGTGGCGGATCAGCGCTTAAACCTCGTGTCTTCGGGCAGATATCACGCTCGGTATCGCGGAGGGAACCTTTGAAGTGTTTGTTGTCTTCCGGAGGGCCCTCGGAGGAAATGCTTCTCTCTCTCACACACACACACACACATACACAAGCACACGCACATACCCTGAGAGTTAGTTAACAGTTGAGCTGGCATTAAACAACATGCGCCTGTGTGTATTCCCGGTTGCATATTGGTGGCGGTGGTGGTGAGGATCCCTGTGCCGCTTTAGCGCTGCTATGCTAATGTGTCAGCAGCAGGATTGCCAAGGAGAGCCAATAAAAGCATATTAGGCAAGCAGCAATACTCACAAACAGTATGCACACACACGCACGCATGCATACATATATACATACATACACATGGCAGGAAGTGGCGCATTTAAAGCATATTAGGCAGGTGCAAATACACATGTCCATGACAAAGATAAGACATCCCACGCGTACAGTACCAAATACAACATGCATACCCTCACACTGACACACACATGAAGCACCAGGAGAGAGGCTATGAAAGCATATTAGACAGGAGGAAGCCTGCCAAGGAAGAAAGCAGATGATGGAGGGAACAGAGAACTGTGGGATGGCCTGCTTATCTCTGGGTGAGACTCAGCTCTGCAGATTTGGAACAAGGGCTGTTGCTCCAAGAACTGATATTAATTTTTTTTTTTTTTTTTTTTTTTTTTAGTCATGGTTGGCCAATTAGTTGTTACTTGTTGAGTCACATTTGAATTACTGCCACACGCCCACTCCTAGTTGCATATTTAGCCTTTAAGACAGATCGTGTGCAAGAAGAAAAAAAAAAAACAAAAAGCCGTGGTATTTTTTGTTATATCCTACATGTGCCAACATTGTATGAGCGCTGGCACTCGCACTCAAGTCCTCATTTTGCACATCGCTTGGGCAATTTATACTGTCATAGCAATGAAAATAGCGATAATAAGCTCAATGGTGTGGTCTGAGTCAGACGATTTAGTTACTTTTTTAACACGGATCTGCTTATGCGCTCAATTGCGAGTACATTTACTGTCCAAGGGGGTAACAATGTGCTGCATCGTGATACTTAAATCACGTTAAAGGCCTGCCCAGTTGGGCTTTGATGTGTGCGTCTTCACCAAACTGGCAACCACCTCTTTCCCTTTGTCAGAGGCAGCAGTGGCCGCCTCAGCTCTGTCTTAACGTCGGTCATCCTCTGACTCACTGACAGAAACAACTTTCACTCCCCTGTTGTTTGTCTGTGGGCGCTCCAAACTTAGCAGCATCACCGCGGTCACGCATGAAGTGTCCAATAAAGAGATACGGCACTGGGCAGGTTGACACTCCTGTCAGTAGCCAGCTGTTTGGCAGACTGAGCGTGTGTGTGTGTGTGTGTGCAGGGCTATGCATGTGTGTATTTGCATGTGTGTTAGTCTCCGGGGTGTTTTGACAGTAAAATCGAGCGGGTGCATGCCCTCGACTCTTTATGTCTCCATCCATCCGTCCATCCATCCAAGTAGTCACCCATCCACCTATCCATCCATTCATCTGCTCATCACTGTTATCTAATGAGATCGCATTGTGCATCAAGGTTCATTTGCTGCGCGCAGACAAACCCAGATTTAATTAGGCCCCACCACTGACAAGCTTGCCCTCGCCCGCGAACGAGCTGGCTTCACAAAAATAATGACACATTTACATTTAACCGTTTAACCTATTTCTAATTAGTCAGTGGGGTTTTGTTTTTTAAGCCGGTGGAAAGTTCAGCAAAATGACAAACAGATGTGTTGCCAATTATCATGCATTCTGAACAGCTCATTATTCGTTCATTTGTTTCCACCTTGGTTCGTCTCGTCTTTTGGCTTTCGGCTTCATACAAGCGCGCTTCTGTGGCCCGAGCTGCGCGTCCAGGCTGGCAGGGCCTGAATGCTCCTCCTTGTGTCGGACGGGCTCAGCAGTCGCACCTCCAGCCAGTCTAAATCAATGGGGCTAGTGGGCAACTGTGGCTCTGTGTGGGGGCAGATGGCAGGAGAATGGTCCTTCCTCCAAGCTGGGCACGCTCAGCCACATACAAATGGGTCAACTGTGATCACTGGTCACATAATGTCATCGCGCGGCAAGCCAGGCCCGCTTTATAGTGAGGTTGAGCAACATGGGATTTGGGATCAATTCAGTCAAACATATTGCGCTCAGATCTTGAGTTGTATGACTAATTGGTTGGTAAGCACTTTGAATGCAAACAGTGGCAGCTGGTGTGTCGTCCACTCACTGTATCAGGGGAAGTGCCACAGCCAAATGAGACCAACAAACGTGACCCACAATCGCTGAATTCAAAAAGGGGGTCAGAACAAAACCCACTTCCTCATTACAGCCTCAGTAATCAGCCACACTAAAGTACTTTCGCTGACACTTTGGTAGAAACAGTCATTTAGCACCAGGCTAATGATTTCATGGTTGTTACTCAAACTCCGAGTAGGAGTGGGAGCCTCTTGAAATGCCAATGGGTGGGGAGCTTTTGTTCCAAAACACAGTACGGGCTGGAAAGACAGTTTTGAAAGCCAGAAATTTCAGCACCTGACCAAGAAATATTGACTCATTTGTACCGATGAACAACTTCATCAATCTAGATGTATTGTAATCATCTTACTTATTGCCCCTTTAACTTTGCATTAATACCGCAGGAGCCAAAACCAAATGTCTCTGACATGGCGGGTTGATCGTTCGCGTGGCCTCTGGTGGCTCATGTGTGAATAAAAACACTTTCCCATGTAAGGATGCTAAAGTGGGGCAGGCAATGCAAGAAGTAAGACAGTGTCTTTGAGTACAGTAATATTATCCAGCAACCGTTGTTTCATAAACAGGACAGATGAATATTTCCAGGAAATTGGTAAAATGTAACTTTATTATTCCCTGCGGGCTCTGTAAATTCATCGTATTTTCCCACTTCTGACCTTTCTGTGGACAGCACGGTAAATCCACATCAATATTTACAAGTACATAATGAAGTAGAAGAGCGTTTCATACGCCTGCTGATGATTTATGGCTTTTGGAGTGTGGCTGGCTCTTAATTGCTCGACACGCGTGTTAGTGTCAGCCTCACTGTGGTGGATGGATGGGTGCCAGCACGACTCTGTCACACACTCGCCCTCATCTGTTTTGCTCTGTTTGTATGTATATTTCTCTTCCTTCACTCCTCCCTCCCTCCTCCTCCTCTTCGACTCCCAGTTTCTCTGCCTTCAATCATCTCACTGTTTCTCTCTGCTTCTCTCTCGGTCTGTTTCTTTTTTTTTTTTTTTTTTTTTTTTTTTT
>OMLF01051151.1:0-13208 GCA_900302615.1 Holocentrus rufus
GCTTACAGATCAGGGAACAGAGTTCAAAAATAAGGTGAGGTTAAAATCAACTACTTACTGTACCTTAGTATTGTTTATCTATGCTGACTTGTGTTTCATTTTTGGCATATGGAAGGTCAACGCCAGGCTCTGTGAGAAGCTGGGTATTAAGGAGCTTTTGCTCCCCTTATCACCCACAAACAAATGGACTTGTTGAAAAACTTAACAGCACCATTCAACGGTAAGTTAATCTTAAAAAGGCTAAATATCACCATGTTAAATTATACGGTTCATTATGAATATATGATCATTTTTCAGTATGAAATGCAATTGAATATTTTAGGTCTCTGAGCAAGCTGGCACGCGAAAATCCGAAGACTGGGACCAATATCTGGCACCAACCATGTTTGGCTTAAGGACTAAAAAGCATCTGACAACAAAATATAGTCCCTGCTATTTGATGTTTGGCAGGGAGGCCAGATACCCTTCTGAGGTGCCAAATGACTATGAGGTACGACAGTCAAGGAATTGTTTGCAGTGTTTGGATGTGGTAGTCATTGAAATGTGATGACTTTATATTAATACTCATATTTTTGCTCTTGTAGATAACAAGAGAAAGTGGAGACAATGGTGAGGGAGGAGGTAGTTTCAGAGGGGCTAAAGCAACACCATAAGGTGTATGATGACTTGCAAGCAAACAAAGAAATCGCATCAGAAAATCAGAAAGCGAAAAGAAGAAATGGGTCATGAGGACAATTTTAAACAAGGAGACACAGTTCTTCTTAAAAACATAAGGGAGGAACAGCGAAAAGGGAGGAAAATGGAGGGTGACATGCTCGGACCCTTCACAATCACACACCTCCAAGACAAAATGGCAATACTTCAGAGCACAACCACACGCACCAGGACAACAGCCAACATCGATCACTTAGTACATTTCATCAAACCAGGTGAGAGGATCCCAGCTAAACTTAAGAACTGAAGGACCCTCTCATCTGGCTTCACACCACACTACTACTGAAAGGATTCCCCCTGGTCCATTATCCACCATTATCTGCCAGCAAAATCAACCAACTGTGTGCACCCCTCCATTCTTCAACTCTCCAGCATCCTCAGCCACACTATCCTGCACCAGCACCCCTTCCATGACACACTCCCCCATCTCTCCAGACACACTATCCTGCACCAGCACCCCTCCCATGACACACTTCCCCATCAGCGCTGAAGGAATATCTCATATCACACACCCAGTCCAAAGCAAAGGTATTTATATGTAAATCCTTTGAGAAATTTAACATAATGCATTCTCTTTATCATTCTGCTCTGTGTAACTTTAATATACTCACTCATTTGCCTTTCCAGTGACTGACATCTGGGATCAGGGAAGGGGGGAGATCTTATGGGCAAAGATTGGGCCCTACAAGCTCTTCACTTCAGATCTCCAGGGCCTCACCCCTGGGAGGGAATTAGAGAGTGAGGTATGTATTCATGCATATATTCAGCTTTAAGCAGACCCTTAAAATTTTGTTCTAGCAGTTTATCAATGACAAAGTCAACTATTTGCAGGTGATGAATGCCTACATTACATTAATAGCAAGACAAGTTCCATCCCAAGTCTTTGTTCTAGACTCATTTGAAGTGACAGCTATTTGGAATGGCACATCTAGGGGGTTGAGAAAGGTGAGCATCATTATCCTAATCATAATGGGTTATTCAGAATGTGCAAGTCATTTTAACAGATGGAATTTTTGTAGCTGGATGTTGCACAGTACGATGTACTGATTGGAGCAGTTTGCAAGGACAGACACTGGACTTCAAAACTACATGCCCATCTGCATGTCCATGCCCACATTAACACTTAATGCACATTTAGGAACCAAACCGTATATTTTTAACAGGCCATGTACCCCAAGGAACGAAGGGCTCTTTTTATTAATCCATTTGGAGCTACCAGTGCCCAGCTTAAGAAATGCAAGGAAGTAACAAGGTGAGCAAATCTTGGATGACCCCTCTGAAGTGCACTTATTTATCTCTGGTGTGGTAAATAAAGTAGCCCACATAGGCCGCAAAAGCAGCATCTCATACTTTGATCCCTCTGTCTTCATGATGTAGAGCTTTCATCAGGAGCAAGAATTTTAATGTCTAGGTGGTCGTGTGACATGCTTGCTCATCCCCATCAGCAGGACACCACATCATGTGGGGTGCTGGTCTGTAAAGTAAGTTTTCCTTTTTGGTTCTTTCTTGCATGGAATGTATTTTTCCTAATGATATGTACAAGATGAAGTTTGTACAATTCATTATGCATACCATGAAATAAGAACACATAAATGAAATGAAATTATTATTGCTCTGTTTTATTTCTTTTCATGTATTTCACATCCAACATAGCTACACAATCAATTATATAGGCTAGGCTATAAGCTGTGACCTCCTACTGTGAATAAATGTTTATTTATTTATTTATTTATTTTTTTTGTCCAACCTTTGACATAGTTTTGCTAGCTGGATCAAGGAGCTATCAACGCCCTCCTTCAGGCCAGTGATACTGGTGTCGGACATTCCCAACACGCTAAACACTGCGTCTGCCACCTGTGAAAGCGGTTTAGCTGGTGGTCCACCCCCTAAACAGTCCAGTAAATGAGCATGTGAAATTCTATAACATTCATACAATTATTAATATCAAAGCCATAGCCTAAATGGTAGCCTACAACACTCAGCTGTCTGAGAACAACTTCGCTTGCGTGCTGTAATCTCCACTCTCGCTTGGGATTGCACACTCTTCACTTGTGCGTAAAAGGAGAGGGAATGACACATTGATTTGCTGAGCGATGTGCTCTCAAGTCTGCCTCTTCCCTTGGGCTGTGATCCCAGGACCCAGTTTCCCTCTTAATATTGTCTTGTTTTCATCCACAAGCTGTGCCAACAGCAGGCACTGCTCTTGAGTCCAGTTGGGCTTTCTTGTTCTTTTTTTGTCCATATTGTTCACTGTTTCAGTCATTCTGCCAAATCAAACCGCTTTTTAGAAGGACGCCAGCAATCACAGGAATGGCTGACAGCTGAGTCTGCGTCCACCATTAATATCAAATACATTAAGTAGTAAAATTACCAGCATGGACAGTAAACATAACAATAAGCATATCAATATAATGGGCATGTGAATGAGGTACATTCAAACATTTTGAAGCTGAGTCATAATTAATTTAATTTTGCTGAGTTTCATCATCATGACATAAAATTAATGTCACGATTATACATTTAATACAGTCCAAGTTATATGATCGGTTCTGTTCATTCATTGTACTGTTCATTACGAGGAGCGCGGAGCTCATTTTTTCCTTTTTTTGTCTTTCCCCCTTTTTGTAACAACCAATCACAGCTCTTAGAAGAGTGCGTCATACCTAGCAACGAGGTCAACCACACCTCCTCACTAAGATAAAAGTTTCTGTCCCCTCCTTGCTCAGAATTGCTCTCAGAAACTTCCTTAATCACTCTTAAGCTAAGATTCCTTGCTAGGAATTTTTAGGCTAAGTTAAGGAGCTCTCTTAGAGGACTCTAAGACGCTTTGTGCATACGGCCCCAGGTAATTACCATCACTATTATCAAGAGAGGGAAAAACATGTTTGTCAAAATGTACGGTAAAAATCAGTAACCCTCAATTATTTCTTTTGATTGTGAAGGAGCATGAATGATAGAAAGTGGTGGCAGAAATCACTGTCTGCCAAGACAAACACAGTTGCAATATTTAAAAAATTGCACTGATTGGGCAGCCTCTTGGAATTTCAGGTAAAATAACAGTTTTTTTAGTCATTTACCTATAAAGAAATGTAAGGGCACATTTTCATCACAATGCATCTGGATTGCTGATTTTTTAGATCCAACAAAACACCACCCTGTCAGACTGGGATGGTTCTCACCATTCGCAGCGTGTTGAAGGTGTACAGCAGCCTAAAGGAAGAGGGAGGGACGTATCTGTGCACCTCCAATCTCAACCAAGACTGTCTTGAGGTAGTATTTGACTGTGTGAACATATACATGAGTCATTTGAAGCCTTAACCCTGTGCCATAATGGTTCTTAATTACAACCTTTAATTCTTACCTTTCTCCTCTAGAGCCTCTTCTAAACTACTGTAGAAAATAGTGAAACATCTGCAGATGTCGGTGAAGATGAGCTTTTGCATGATAGGCAACAACATTGCATGTTCCAGGACACGTGTCTCATGCCGGTTGACATAGGTCAGGAAACACTAGATCAATATTTTGATGACATATTGAATGTAGCTCCAGCAGAGGGTAATAATCCTGTAAAATGGCTCTCAGATCATTCAAATTAAGCTAAAAGCTTTCTGGTGTTGTTTCCATGCGGGTGTCATACATTTCATGATAGTAGAGAGTATAAGTTGACTTTGTCGCGTTGTTTCAATAACAGGATTTTATATGCAGATGGTAGATTTGCATGAAATGTAGAATATATCTTTTTTGCACAGTACATGTCAGAGATTGAACAGGTGGTGTCAAATGTATCTATAGCTTTGCGGAAAGGTAAAGGTCCTGCGTTGCAAAAAGTAAGTGGTGATGTGTTAAACAATGAGGAGTCTTTGAAGAAGTTATTAGAGTTTGATAATGGGTATTATTTACTTAGACCTATTAGAGGAACTCCAGCTTTTTGGCAAGGAGCACAGCGTGACCTGTTAGCTTGTGTTCGTCAGTTTGGCATCCCTACTTGGTTTTGTTCATTTTCTTCTGCTGATATGCGGTGGACAAATCTTCTTAATAGTATTTTGAAACAAGAGAGTAGGAAAGAAACAGTTGAACTGTTAGAGTGGGCAGATAGGTGTGAGCTGTTGCGTCGTAATCCTGTCACTGCGGCAAGAATGTTTGACTTCAGGTGACATTGTTATTTGAGGGAGGTACTTAAGTCTCCATCGCATCCAATTGGTAAAATTAAGGACTATTTTTATAGGGTAGAGTACCAGCAACGAGGTTCTCCACACATACACTGTTTGTTTTGGATTGAGGATGCCCCGCTGATTGATAAAAACACAGATGAAGAGGTAATTCAATTTACTGATAAATATGTAACTTGTGAATTACCTTTGCAAAATGACAATTTATTTGAGACTGTGTCATCTGTGCAACAGCATTCAAAGCGACATTCAAAGACAAGAAAAACACTGTTTGTCGTTTCAATTTTCCGAGGCCAGCATCTTGTCGAACATTCATATGTTGTAATAAAACTGAGGACGATCATGAGGAAACGTGTAAGCGTCATGTAGAAAAGGCAGAAAATATAGCATTGTGCACGTGTAAAAGTCAGTCAAATAGAATGAAAGGAGAACAGGCAAGTAAAATTGTGTCAGATATCAAGAAGGCTCTCTCAGACGAGAACAGTAGTTGTGATAGTGTGGAACATTTGTTTGCAAGTTTAGGTATTAACAAGCAATTTTTGCGGCTGCTTATGAGCGTTTTAGTAGGAGTACGCACATCGTGTTGAAAAGGGAGGTGAATGAGGTGTGGGTTAACCAATACAGCAAACCACTGTTAAAATGTTGGAATGCTAATATGGATATCCAGTATGTTGTTGATGCATATGCATGTGTAGTGTATATAATTTCCTACATATCTAAAGCAGAGAAAGAGATGGGTTTGTTGTTAAGGAATGCGCAAAAGGAAGCATCAAAGGAGAGAAATGTTAGTGCAAAAGAGGCAATGAAGAAACTAGGAAGTGTTTATTTACACAGTAGAGATGTTTGTGCACAAGAGGCAGTTTATAGGCTGATAAATATGCATCTAAAAGAATGTTCTAGGAAGGTTGTATTTGTGCCAACAGGTGCTAATGTAGTTAAGATGAGTTTGCCTTTGAGTGTGTTGAGGCAAAAGGCATCATCACGTGATCTTACCACAGAAGACATGTGGATGACTAGTTTTGTGGATCGCTATAAGAATAGGCCAGAGGATAGTGTTTTTAATGATATGTGCATGACAACATTGGCATCAGAATATCGTGTTTTGAATAAAAATGAAAAGCCTGAGAATAGGATTAAGTTAAGTGATGGCTTGAAACATTTGGTCAAGTCAGTTGTGGACAGTAACAGGAGGAAGTTTGAAATTGATGCAGATGAGTTAGACAGTATTCAAAATTCAATTAACAGTAGTGGTGTAGTAGAAGATGCTTGGTGTGAGTTGTGCCCTGAACAGGAACGTGAACGTTTAGAGTGTCTGGAAGAACAAAAAGGAGAAAGATCAGGCAGTGGAAGAATATGAAGAGAATATTCCAGATTAAGCAGTTAGTCATGAACAAGTTAGACATTTGGAAAAAAACAATAACATAATGTGCAGAAGTGACGGTTTGGCGTTAATTAGAAATCTCAATGAAACCCAGATGTCTATTTTTTATCAAATTAGACGGTGGTGCTTAGATAAGGTAACTGGGAAAAAAACAGATCCATTTCATGTATTTATTACAGGTGATGCAGGGACAGGAAAAAGTCATTTAATAAAAGCTATTCAGTATGAGGCAGTGAGGTTATTATCAACTATATCTCGTCACCCTGATGATATTTGCGTGTTGTTAACAGCTCCAACGGGAATTGCAGCGTACAATTTACAAGCGATGACAATCCACACTACATTTAGCATAAGGAAAGATGTACGCTTACTGCACACACCTTTGGGTGAGGAAAAGCTTAATTCTTTGCGTGCCAAATATAGTAGTCTACAGATTTTGATAATTGATGAGATATCCATGGTAGATCACAATATTTTGTCATATATTCATGGTAGATTAAGGCAGATTAAACAAAGTGGTGACTTTTCCCCATTTGGAAATGTTAGTGTAGTTGCTGTTGGAGATTTTTTCCAGTTGCCCCCAGTCAAAGGGAAACCACTGTATGTAGATGAGGTAGGTGTTAATTTGTGGTCAAGTCTGTTCAAGATTGTTCAATTGAAAACAACTGTTAGGCAGAAAGATGATGTTTTTGCACAGTTGTTGAATAGGTTAAGAACTCATTCAAAGGGAACTACAATTTTAGATAGTGACACACGAATATTGAAAAATTATGAAACTGGTGAAGTGAGCTCAGCTTTACACATATTTCCAACAGACAAACAAGTAAATGAGCATAACCTAGAGCAGCTATTTAAGACATTTAAGACACCATTAAGGATGCAATTCAAAGCATGCCCTCATTTATGATTGAAGATATTGGTTATGTCCTGTGAAAGCAGAAGTTATGTTTTGAAGAGAGGTAATGATAATTGATTTACTGAGCGAGCTAAATGGCTTTCCTAGTACTGTCATACAAGCCAGTAGAGTCAGCCACAACGGGTACACAGCCGGATACTGAGTGCTCTGGCACATGACCATAAGCAAATACTTGCAACCAGACTTTGAACAGGGCAGAGGACCAACACAATCAATTATTAAGTGCTCAAATGGTTCACTTAAAGCAGGGATAGGAAACAACAGAGCAGGCGCAATGCCCTGATTTGGTTTACCTGTCATCTGGCACGTATGACATGTTTTGATGTAGACCGACACATCCCGTTTCACACACGGCCAAAAAAAGTGTCTCAGGATGTTATGGTACATTTTACGTACACCAAAGTGCCCACCCCCATCATGTGCAAGCCTCAACACCTCCGGGCGAAACTCAGATGGCACTACCAATTGGATAACGGCATCTCTGACAAATTTATCCCCCTGCTGAATCCATTTCCTTACAAGTAAATCATTATGGAGGAAATAACCACAAGCAGCACTCTTTGCCTCACCGGCCACATCACCTGACCAAAAGTGTCTTTGAGTGAAGGATCAGCATGCTGCGCTCTTACCAGATCCTCACGGGACACAGACAGAGTCACTGCACATGCTGAAACAAAATCAGGAGAACTTTTAGCATTGTCTTTGAGTTCACTGGAAACAGACTTACAAGAAGTGACCACAGGCAGTGGAGGAGGGTCGTCTGCCCAGACCCAATCACTAGCCAGTCCATTTCCCAAGATGAGGTCCATGCCCTCAACAGGCAGTGCGGGATGCACGCCAACAGTCACTTCCCCCTCCACCAAATCTGAGAAGAGCAAAATTCTGTGCAGAGGAATAGGCAAAACAGTTAAACCCATACCACGACTGAGCATAAAATCCCCAGTACTTGACTCAGCGGAAAAAGGCAAAACTGATTCCACCACATAAGAACCATGTGCCCCTGTGTCCCTCAAAATTTTTCTTATCACTCCCCACCAAAGATACAAACCCATCCATGATGAAGGGCTCATAAGCAGCCAAGCTGTCCTTCTGACATGATGGGCTGGAGCCAACCCCCTCCCCATTCAAGACCCCAGAGGCAAAACAGTCATGGACAGGCGCAGCTAGCGCAGCGGGTTTAACATCCAGCCACCCCCTCCAAATTGGATTTAGCTCTGAGACCAGGACTGTCAACCTTCCAGTGTCCCTTACCATGACAGTAATTGCACCTTTTACCAGCTTCAAAATTAACTGGTGATTTATGATCAGTCAAGCAACCCACACCCAGTTTCCCTGCCTGCAGTGGTTTTGGGGAACGTGCAACCACCCCAAATGCACCACCACGCCAGCCACCATGCTCGTGCACACTGCGATCTCCAAAATTGCTCTTATGAAGCAGGACCAATTCATCTGCCAACACTGCAGCATCTGAGGCTATGGTCACCTTCTGCTCATTGATGTAGGTTGCAATTTTTCCTGGAACAGAATGTTGAAATTGCTCTAAAAAAAACGAATTACAAAGTTCATCAAAAGAACTCACATCAGATGCAGCCAACCAGCACCTAAAATGACTGCAGATATCCCTCAAAAATTCAACATAGGTCTAAGCAGCTCCCTTTTTCCACGTTCTAAAACGCTGCCTATATGCCTCTGAGACTAGCTCATAAGCCTTCAGAACCGCAGCTTTAACCTTAGTGTACATCAAACAATCTGCGGAGCTCAAGGATGAGTACGCCTCCTGAGCCTTACCCGTCAGCACGCATTGAAGCATCAAAGCACAATCAGCATCAGGCCAGTTTCTTACCTCAGCCACTCGTTCAAATAACGAAAAGAGCGTGTCTAGATCTCTCTCATTAAATTTGGGCAACAGATGTAAATCGCTAATATCAAAGGTCGACCCACCAGAACCTGAACACCTAGGCCCACCTTTCCTTCAAGCTGATGAAACACACCACTCAGCTTACCTTCTTTAATCAAATTTAATCTAGATGCTTCCACCTCAAGCCTCGCCTTTTCTGTTTGTTGCCGCATTTTCTCCAATTCTATTTCCTTTACCACCTCACTGTCCTGCTTTATCTTTTCTAATTCCAGCTACTTCTCCAATGCCACCTTTTGTTTAATTTTATCATTTTAACTGCAACAACAAGAGTTCTTTTTGCTGCACAAATGTTAGGCCATGTGTCTGGACCTGCATGATTGGAAACTCCTGCGGACTTATATTCAAAAGCTCCATTTCCACCAACTTTGCCTTTAAGCTGAGCTTAATTTTCTCTTTTGTGCGTTTATCATCAACATCAAAAGAATAATAATGTGCAATTTTCCTTTGTGAACCTCTCCAAACCCTCCTCAGACGGAGCAGCAACAAATGCACCTATGTCAGCCATCTACTACCAGCCTACCAAAAGCCAACTGAGAACAGTAAGTGGTAATTCCCAGTGCACTCAACAGTTGAGTCAGAGTCTCCCACTACCTGCAACACCCCACTATCTCACTCCCCCCCTAGTCTTCATGCAGCCGCTGCGGGGGGTACTTATGCACTCAGAACCCGCTGGGGTGATGAGGAGACCAGCATGCTGCCCCCCCCCCACCGATGCCCACGGAAGTGCTCCCGAGCAACTGCTCTACCCACATTAGCCACAGCACTACCCCAAAACCAACCGACAATCCCAAAGGGGAAAGCCGCTACAGCCTAACAGGGAGAACTCTTACCTCACCTTGCAACAAAATGAACCTGGAAAACACACACCCCCTTCCTTGTGACTCAAATACAAACCAATAGCTGGCTGCTGACACCCAAAATTCTCATGGAACTGTAAGACAAAGAACGAGAACAAGTCAAGTCAACAAATCATGTCATCACACCACGAAGCAGCCCATTTCCAACCAAACCAAGTCTGGGAAGTTGCCAGGGTACTACATGGAAGCAACACCCTTGTCTGCTTGTGTGGCAATTAGTTCCGCTCCCTATTCTGTCCCCAATGTCCCTGCTAATACGACCAGTAGATAACAGGCATGTCCAGGCATGTTTATGTCCACACAGATAACAGCTTCTAAGGCAATACTGGTCACAAAAGTGATCAAAACCTCCTCTTTTTGAAGCCTCATTTCCTCATCATACTTCAATGTAGAAACATGTTTGTACATGTGTGTGTCTGCGGGTGTTTGTGTGTATGTGTTGGTTGGTGCTCCTGTTGCTCTGAGGCTCTCTGCACTCTAGCGGTGATGTCACCCACTCTAGCTGTGAACATTTCACACAATACACACCCATTATAAAATCTGAAACTGTCAAAAAGCAGCATAAAACTTAATTCGTGTTATCCGACAAACTGTAGAAGATATCTAAATATGAACCAGATCAGTATGTAGTCTGAAGCCTTGTGAACCATTGAAATGTTTAAGCATGTTTCTATGTGAAAGTTTGAGGACATAATGGGGCTTCAAAGAGGGGTTGGTTTGAAGGTTTTTTTCAACGCCTTTCCATTCATTTTCTATGGAAAATTTTTCAGTTTTTCGTGACTTTTGTCACCATGGTTACGCGAATTGCTTAGAAAAGTCATAGCACACCATTCCCGATTGAACTGCATGTTTTGATGTAACATGTACATCAAAACATGTTATTTATTATTTTTAATCTATTTATTAAAAATTTATTTTTAATCTACCATTTGCACACTTGTATTACCTTTGGCACATTTACTGTTGCACTGCACACTTCTGTTAGTCATTTTATGTTATTTTTTTAACTAGTTTTTACCTTTGTTAAGTATGCTATACCTCTTTTCTTACTGTATGTTGAGCGACAAGTAATGCAACAAAGCAATTTCCCTGCGGGGATCAATAAAGCTTTCTGAATCTAAATCTGACTTGAATCTCTGTGACTTGATGGATAAGCTCACAGGCGTTTCTTTCATTAGCCCTCCTATGTAAATACACAAGAGTCACAAATATCTGGGGAAATTCCCGAGGCAGATAAGGAGGGCGCAGTGAAACAGAGAGCAGTTCTAAGTCAGCAGTACAGAGTTTCTCCCGGACAGTGACAGATTTACACCAGCGCTGATTAATATAAAAACACACACCGCCACTAGATGACTTGCCTGTTGCAGCAGCGTCTCTGTCCAGCCGTATAGGTGCCCCAAATGCAACCGTCTCCAGGTCCCCGTCTGAGTCCCTGGTAGAAAGCCAGGTCTTGGTGAAAGCTAGGATACAGGCATCCCGGATGTCATGGCTATAGCGGGCTTGAGCTTGGAGTTCGTCGATTTTATTCCGTTGTGTCGACAACAGACCAGTTTTGCTTCCCTTCCGCCATGTTTACTGCTTGCCGAAAAATGACCAGCGGTCACAAAAGCGGAAACGTGTCACGCTGACATAGCACACCGAATCGGTGTGTACATGGACACCATTCAGAATAATGATCAGCATAAACCACCTCTCTCTTTTGGAATGAAATTTCATTCCGAATGGACCGTATCCAACCAGAATCTTCCAATTGACCTGTTTACATGGAGCATTTTTAATCTGATTGGGCCTTTATTCTGATTATTTGTAGTGTAGACTGTTGAAGAGTAAAGTAGCACCATCAACATCTTCCAATCTTGTCCACATTAAAATACACTAAGCCTCCACAAGAACTTGACCTTTCTTACAAATTCCATCTAATTTATGTTCATTACAAAATCAGTTTCTTGTCAATAACACCATAACACACACACACACACACACACGCCATGGTACTTTTAACTATGAACACTTTACACTACTCTAATTTCCACCACAGCTATGTTGTGTAAGTGTGTGTGTAAAATAAGAATAAGATATGGAATTGCCTTTCCAGGGGCTCTAATCAGACTTTGTAACTTGTCTTGGGGACACACACAAGCAGCAAGCTTCTCTTGACTTGCCAGTTGCCATACTTTTAAAACCTTCTGCAGAACAGCTCCCTTTACTAAGCTAAGCAGTCAAGTCCTGATACTGAGAATGTCCACAGTCTGCCCACAGTTCTGTCGATCAAATGTGTTAGAGGTCAAATGATCAGTCCTGGTCAAAAACAGCAGAGAAATTAAACTTGCATTCAATTCTAATTCTTTGGCTACGGCATCACTAACTAGTAGAGATTATTCTGCTTCCACTGGCCTCTTCCATTATGCAGCAACCTGCTCTTGATGGTTTATCATACTGTCAGCAGAGTGGCCTTGTGGTTAGAGAGACTAATCTTGAACTACATGGATTCGTGCTTTCGTTGGTAACTCTATTCCCTGCTGAAGTGCCCTTGATTAAGTCACTGAATCCCTACCTGTTCCAGTGATGTTGTTATATATCTCGCCCCAAACCTATGTGGAGGGGGGAAAGTGAAAAATAACTTTGTTTTGGAGATCAATAAGGTGTCACAATGTTATACTGATTATAGTTTTGAAGATGTATTAAGGGCAACATAAGGGTTTACGTTTGAATGTGGCCAATCACTGGTGAAGCAGGTGCCACAACTGCCAGCCAGACAGACATAATGGTATTAATGCCTCTGAGGGGTCTGTTCCATAGTTGATTATCGTAAACTGCTGTGTGTTTAAGTGATGTCCTTTCCAAGTGCATTAAATCAAACTTAAATCAAACTTTTACAAATAACCAGTTTGGTCAGTGTCTCCAAATATTGAATCTAATAGAATTTGATTAACTGCAGAAAGATAGACTAATTTGGGTATTTATTTTCCCCATATTGACTGATTTCATCACATCCTGTTTGCATCAAGGCGGTTTAAACTTGCCACGAGTCTTGTATCAAGTTTTATTGTTTTACTTTACTATAGTGTACTGTGTACTTAAGCAATATCACACGAGAGGGAGTGCTGTTATACTGTATATCAGCACAGCTGTGAACCGAACTAGTGGATAATAGCATAATTATAATTTATATGTTTTAGCAAGTTATTCAGTTAGCCACATTCCAGCTGCTGCTACAGGCAACACACCACAGCCTCGCCAGACCACACTTACC
>OMLF01051154.1:0-7500 GCA_900302615.1 Holocentrus rufus
GGGACAATGTGTGTGTGTGTGGGTGTGAGTTTTTTTCATGTCCCTTTGATGGCCATTGATGTGCACATGAATGAAGTGTTTGTGTGGGTGTGTCTGTTGTAGCTCCATTGCATTAATGCAGACGTGCATTAATCATTCATGTGCTTTTTTTTTATTTTTGTATATGTGCATGTGTGTTTATGTGTGTGTGTGTATCGGAGAATCAGATACTCCTCTCTTTTATTTCAAATAAAACAGCCTGGCCACTTTCCTGTTGTAAAAAGCATGGAGACGGATGGGAGAAGAAAGAGAAGAAGGGTCTGCAGGCACACACACACACACACACACACACATCGAGCCAGTCCTGCCCAAGCACTCAGCAAAGAATGTAAACGTGCGGGCCGGAGCCAGACTGCCACGGCCATGTGTCTGTGTCCGTCTCGCTCCGCAGAGGGGACGGTCGGATCCTCGGCTAATTGTTCCCGTGCGTGTGGAAGGACTGAGTGTTCCCATAAAGCCTTGGGCTCTGACACGAGCGAGCCCTCCGGTCGCGTAGTAGCCGTCTGCTCTCTGTTCTTAACACAGGAACTCGCCGCTCATTTGGGCCCGGCGCTCTCACATACATGGATTTACAAGGCCGGGTGCAGCCGAAGCCTCTGCCAGTCTCAGACCAGATGAAAGGGAGTCGAGCTTTTAAAAGCACTCACAGTTGTTTTGTTTTCAGGGATTTTTTCCTATTGTTTTTTTTTTTATGGTGGTTTTAGATTACGGGATAGTATAGTGAGATCAGTGGTCAAATAACAAGCCAGCTCAGGCCTATTTACAGTAGTGTATCTCATGGCAACAGCATCCTGAAATAATATGTGTGTGTGTGTGTATGAGAGAGAGTGTGAGCGTGTGTCACACTGTTCCCTATTGCTAATATTAGAATTAGAATGACCCAGCTGCCATCTCCCATTCTATTTCTCTCTCTTCTGTTTTATCTTTGTGAAATGTGTGAGATGTGTGTTTTTTCTCCACGCTCCGCACACACACACCCCCACCCACATGAGCACGCACACACACACACACTCACATGCATGCATGCACTTTGACTCAGCCCTTCGTCAGTGCAATCACAGCTTCCAGCGGCAAATTGAAATGATTGAACGGCGTTTTGGGGGAAGATGGGCTGTATGTTGGTGGATTTTATTCCCCGACGCTCTCGCCGGACAGAATTGGGGTCACTTTGTCCTGCGCGCAAGTTGATAGATGGGGCGCCGCGTGTGCAGTAAGCCCCATCGTCGTCTTTTGGATCGCACGTCTCGCTCAGGGTTGTCCTCTGTCTCCAAGGCAGCAGTGTGTTCCAGACAGATGATGTTTGCATTTAACAGTTCATAGCGTTCGCATTTATCTCACTTCTGTGTTTGCCCTCGCAATAGGTTTGATCTCTCCTGCACGCCGCTTGTGTCTCCCTGTGTGTATTTGTGCAAGTATGTGTGCAAACTCGGCGTGTGTGTGTGTGTGTGCGTGTCCCGAGGCAGGTACTGTACAGTACATCTCTGAAAATGAATTAGAGCTACTTGTGTTTGTCTGCTTGCGTAAGCCCTCGGTGTGTGTAGAGCAGTTCGGCTGTTTAATGTCCTGCTGCGTCAAATAAAAGCCTGTGATCGATGAACCGCCTTGCCTTATAAAAAAATAAAATACGAAAAATAATCTTTTTTTTTTCTCTCCCCCCCCTCTGCAGGACCCATACGTCTTCGAGCCCAACTGCCAGATGAGGGTGGATGAGTTCGGCTTTTTCATCACCTGGAAAAGTGAAGGAAAGGTACAGAACAGCCTCGACTTTTTGAGAGAGAGTGTTGAAATCAGTAGAAAAGATGCCTGTCCCCTGGTATTTTCCATAAATAATTTCGCAACAAGAATTTTCAAGGCCCCCCTGGAAATCTTTGTACAAATATTTGAAATATTTGCAGAAAAATGCAATGCATTGCTCACGGTGGTTCCATAGAATCACCGCTGAAAAGCAACGTAAACTACACCCTGAAACTGTGCTGCATCATGAAATGGCTGCTCCTGGTGGGTGACAGGTGAAAAATGATTCAGCTCCCAGCGCAGCGCCCGCCCTCTCTTAAAGGTGCTCCATGCAAAATTTAGGGTTGATTGAAATGAGGACCGTTTAGATTCAGCTGACAAAAACAAGCACACAGTAAGTCAGGCTGATGCTGAGAACCGTACACACTGAGCCATAACATTTCCTGCTTATTCCACATTTGTTTTGCATAGTGCATCTTTAACTAATCCTCAAACCCACAAACAGGATTGATGGCTAGTGGCATGTCTGAATATTCTTCTTTCATAATTTTCTTTCCCAGAATTTATGCAAAGGCAGAATTTGACTAACAACACACTGTTTGCAGAAACCTGAGGGTGTAGTTACATGCTAAAGCAAACAATTAAACATTGTTTTACCAACACGACTACCAATTACTTTCTGTTAAAATTCAAATTCATATCAGCTATCAGTATTGGAGCAGTAAGGAGTTACTGGATTTTTTGTGATGGGGATGATTTTCTCTGTTTGATTCCCCTTTTGAGTTTCCTCCCTTGTCCAAAGCCCCTCATGTAACTCAGCCGTCCGCTGTAATCGGCTGCTGACTGAGTCAAACTCAAATTTAACCAATTGAACACATGATGCCGTTCGCCGGGGCTCCGAGTACATGATGTTTTTTCTTTTTTCTTTTTTTCCCCTGCCAGCATGAGACAGTGTCATAACGAATTTCACAAATACGAATGGAAAAATGTCATAAATATAGGGAACCTTATTATGAGGAAGACACTGAGGAGTCCACCATAATTGGGTCATACTGACCTAGGTCAAGAATAACTGGCGTCAGATGATGAGAGGTTGTGCTGTTGCTGCCGTGGAGGCTATTAGAAATAAATGGCACAGATCACAAACAAAAAAAGGCACTGATTGGCCCGTCTCTGCCTCTCTCTTTTTTTCCCCTTTGTCTCTCTCTCTCTCTTGCAGGAGGGCCAGGTTCTCGAGTGTTCCCTCATCAACAGTATCCGCGTTGGAGCCGTCCCAAAGGTGAGACCTTTTGGAAAGACAATTTCCTCGGCGCTGCTTCCCCCAACCTTCGCGCTCTGCCCTCGCCCTCCCTCCGTCTCTCCCTCGGTCTATTCATCTCCTGCCCTCGGTCACCCCGACAGCCCGGGCTCTCAGTGTAATTCGTGTAGACTGCAGCGTCAGGCGGGCCATCCATACTTTAATCGGCCGAAGCTACGGCAGTGTGTCGTATTGATCGGCCGGCTTGAGACTCCCGGCTTCAGTTCTCGAGCTCCCCTCTCTCAAATACCAGATTTTCGCTTTGAGAACATAAACATGAAATATTTAACTCATCCATATTTATAAGAGCCTGGCCGGGTTTAGCCCCAGGTTGTATCTGAGCCTTGTTTCTGTGGCCTCGGCTTGTGCTTTTGACCCACCGAGGAATAACGAGAGCCGTGTTATGATGGACTGTCAGAGAGCCACTGGGTCAAGGAGTTCGCGCTTCGGGATCCGAAGCTCGCTGGTACAAGACATTCTGTCTCTGTCAGAATTACTTTCCCTCATCCTGTAATAGGAAACTGATCTCCAAATAGCCTAAGTGCACTGACTAGCTGCATTACCAGTCGGTTATTTAATTAGCTCAGGCGTTACAGTTTGACGCACCCTGGATTTATGCCGTTAGATTCACAAAATACATTTCCTGTTTGATTCGGCTGTGTTGCCATAGCAGCAAGACCCCGCTCCACCTGGGTTATGGTGCAGCTGCGTTAAGTATGATATCAAGTGGTTCAGGAGCACAGCAGTGTCTTATCCAATCAAGAGCAACCTACCTTCAGCGCTCCATCTGCCATCCACCAATAAAAACCCCAAACCTCCATTTTTTGTATTACATTAAAATTTTAACTTCCCTTGATTGTTTGTCATCGTTTCTGGCACTTTATGAGACTAAAACAAGTAAAAGTAAGTTATGCTGCTTTCATGCCTGTTGGAAAGATCAGCATTGCAAGTGCAGCATGCATGAACAATATAAACAAGGAGGCGAAAGGGGAAGTCGGGATTTACTATGATCTTCATGCTGCAGAGATCTTATGTTTACATGCAGAGAGCATGGAACCCTTATGGTAAAAGTCATGTTTTTTTTATTACATTTTGAATTATATCACATAAAATACCTGCAAACAAAGTTCAAGCTTGGGAATTATGCTGCACACACACACACACATACACGAGCCTGTATAGCTTATAGCGTATAGTGTATTAAATATTGATTCATCCAGTTGTGCCTTCGCCCTGACATATTATGCTGTAATATTTGGCATCATGCAGGCTGAATGAATTATGAAAGGCGTTATGGGAATGCCCATATGGACGCCTGCCTGTAATTAGGATGTGCTTTCTCAGAGAGATGCTCAACCGAAACCTGTCGAGCAACGAGAAAGTCCGACGCCCGAGGACACGCGGCGTGTGTACACATCTATCAGCGGGGTTGTGTGTATGTTGTTGACAAAGAGGGAGGTGGTCTGTTTTGTGAGGCCCTGTGCGTGACTGTATGTGTGTGTGTGTGTGTGTGTGTGTACATGTGTAAGGGCACGTATACAGTGGCTGCAGCCTGACCATATCTCCCCTGTTTGTTGAAAGGCTCGCTCTGTAAGTAGCAGACAAAGAACAACTGATAGCGGGGCTTCTCCTCTTCGGCTAACGTGGTTATACAATCCCTGAGAGCTGTTTCGGCTAATCCAATGAACGCGAAAAAAAAAAAAAAAAAGATGAATGGCGTCGGAGGATTGCCGGCTGAGGTTTTAAAAACGTCAGAGCCTGTCCCCTGTTGCCATTCATCCAGTCATGTAACAAATATCCATTACTGTCCTCCACGGTGGAGATGATGCTGTACTGTAATTCGATTGGAAAGATGAGAGGGAGTTGACATTCTACCTTTTTTTTTTTGGGCTGTGAGAGGATGTTTCCATGGATTGTGTGTGTTAGGGGCTGAACAATGATGTGCAGTCATAATTACATGTTTGACTGAGCGGCATTAGGACTGTGGATAATTCTCTGCAAAATGACCAATGCATTTGCGGTCAAAATCAGAAAAGTATTAAATTATCCAAATTCGAAAGCCTTAAAAGCATTAAAATGTCATAAATATAGGGATATTTGAGTTCTTAATTGCATTAGGTAATGCAGGGTTAGTTTTAATTAAGTTTCATTTTGATGCAGTTATAAAATTAGGTAGGTGCATTGACAGATTCTTTACATTAGGTCATATTTAATGGAGCCGTGTTGGAAAGAAAGGGAAACAACATGAAGCAAGTACCATGCATTGTTTACTTTCACCAAAAGATGCTGTGTGGTGACTCTTTTATTTTCCTGTGTTGTATTACTTATTATCTGTATTACTTACAGTTCCACTCTGTAATTTTAAGTTTGACCTACATGCATATTCATTCTTAGATTTATACCAGTGTGTTGTAACCAATATTATCCAATATGTGTGTGTGGACACTAGGGCTGGGACGATGTGCTTATCTCCTGATTCGATACTATCGCAATAGTTGGGTGATAGATAAAAGTATTGCAATTCAATATATTATGCTTTTTTAACGCTAGACCATGGGAAAAAGTTGAAATATACACTTCTACAGACTGTATACCATGAGTCATAATTACAAAAACAATGTCAATCAGTCTTGATGAGTTTTATTTCAGCAGCATCATTGTTATGCTGCATATAAATGTGGTAAATCAAATGTACATGTGCAATAGAATGAATAAAAATATGTACTTTTTGAAGTAAAGTGCTATGTTTAGCTGCTCCTGTGCATCAATATACTGTCACAATACTTTAGTGCCAATTCAATAAAAAATAGTAAAAAAATAAAATACTAAAGAGAATTGATTTTTTTCTGCCCGGATATTGTTCACCATTGTTTTTCTCCCTATAGCTCTAAGTTTTTCTCTTCCTCATTCTTTCTTTGACTGTTTCTATTTAATCTCTCCCTCTCTCTCTCTCTCTCTCTCTCTCTCCCAGGACCCCAAGATCTTGTCGTCGTTCGAGGCCATCGGGAAGACGGAGGCAGACTTGGAGGGCTGCATCATCTGCATCTGCAGTGGCATCGACCTGGTCAACCTCAGCTTCATGTTCATGGTGGCCGAGAACCCCGACACAGCCCGGGTAAATCCACACACACACACACACACACACACACACACACACGGCCCGGCTCCTCCAGACTTCTCCACCAGTGACGCCATCAGTCACTATTTTGGCACCACCCTTGAATCATGACTTTGGATGCGAAACAGCGACAGTGACGCTGAAGTGCAGACCTTGAGATATAATTTGATGGTTTTTCATATCCAAAGTAATAAGTGTAAGAGGTCAAAGCATCAGCGAGTGAGTCATTGTCCAAATTCTGCTGCGGTGCGCACGACCGTCTGGCCAGTCTATTTTTAAAAAGATAAAAATAAATCTGTGTTGTATCGCTATATAGACTGGAGATTTCTCCTCTGTGTGACCTCATTCTCCTCCCATTTCCTCAGCGCAGGTTCACATACTGTCCATCCTGCAAGCCCCTCCTCTATTATGGGGAGAAGATTATTTGTTTATTGCCACATGCCATACAGAGCATCTCATACAGGCCGTGTCCCAAACGGGGATTTTGTGCTCTTAGAAGGCAGCCTTTACCTCTGAGGGTTTAGGACAGACTGCCGAGTCAGCATGTCGTCGCTAAGATGCCACATTTGACAGCTGTCCTTCCTGCTCCGTTACTGACGCCTGATTTGAATTTGAATGAGTCCCTTACTGTTTTTATTTTTCTCTTTTAGATGGAAAAAAAAACAGCAAAATGAAAAATTGAGCACGTACAGTTGATCCAATACATTCATTCATCCTGATGTGTTCGATCGAGTGAATCCAAAATAAACATAAAACTTTTAAACAAGTAAAATATTCAGTGACTTGACCACTTATAGAAAAGTAAAATTGAAGTTATAAAAACAAACTCTGCAGGTTTTTGACAGTTTGGACTTACACAGGACACAAAGGATTGTGGGATGTCCTATGCAATGTAAACATTAATATGTATACATTTATGCAGCATTCAAAAAATAGCCTACAGAGGCAGGATTTTATGCAAATATTACATTGGGATATACCTTGATGCCTTACTGCATCCGAATGCTGCCTCAGTTTTTTTTTCTTTTCTTTTTGGGACTCAGCCACAGACATCATATAACCTCCAGAGGACTTCTGACAGCCCCGAGGAGCAGGCCAGGCCGAGCGCAGATTTATTCCCATAATGATCGGAAATGCCAACCAAGCTGAAAGCTCAAAAAGCTTTTAGCTCCTTAGCCACGCCGAGTTCACCTCTAATTCGTGCGACATCCCCCTGCGCCGCCTACAAGCCAACCCGGCACATCTGGGCCCGGGCTTAAGATCTCCGCCGTAGCTGTCTCCAGAGCGCGCGCACACACACACATACACACAC
>OMLF01051158.1:0-10357 GCA_900302615.1 Holocentrus rufus
CCAGGCTGCAGGAATTTGCTTACAGTCTGCCAAACATCAGGCTGAGGCAACCAGAATGCCTGGAATCTGCGTCTTGATTGGCAGATAGAGGAGGCATGAAAGGTCCTCTGAGAGACCCTTGTAATGCATTCTGGGAGATAATAGCTGAGTGCTCTGTGAAATGTCTGGAGAAGGATGGTGAAATGTGTCTCCTAGCAACCGAGGTTTTTCTGCTAAGTGCTGAAAGACAGGTGGTTCCTTGTCGCGTCACCTCCTAAAGCATTTACAAGTGTTCGGGTGATGTTTGTGCACCCGTCTTCATGGGAACAGAGGTGGTGACATGCGACTGTGTTGGAGAAGATAGTCTGACTCAGATCAGGATTATGAGGAGCCGGATCGATGTCAGCGCCCCGCCGAGCTGTCAATGTTTTGGTGAAGAGTAACGTGAACGAAGCAGGAGAAAGGAGAAGAGGGTTTGATGTTGTTGTTGTTGTTGTTGTGGTTGAGGGAATGAGTGGGCAGCAGTGCATTCTGGGCCTTCTTTCTCTTCCACAGCAAACAAAACAGTGAAATCTCTCCAGGCTCTTACTGTAACTCCAGGGGTTTGACCTGCAGGCTTGTGAACAAGACACTATTCATGCAGAGGCTGCTGTGTGGGGGTTTGGTGATAGCCAGGCTGCAACAAGGAGTCTGATTGTGTCCGAGGAGCTGTGATCGTCCAGGCAGGAACAAGGCAAGAAGAGCTGCACAGTATGAGACCGATGTGCCGAGATATCAAGCCGATATTGTCCTTTTTACTAGAAATTAGGTATTGTGATGATATGATGCAGTTTGTTTGGTTTCTTAATTATTGCATAAGTTTATTTTCATCAAGCCATGCACCCCTATTTGAAGTAATTTTATACTTGCTGACTCTAATAGTAAAATATCTCAGTTGGTGACATCATACTTGAACACTGACAGGTCAAAATTGATTAAAACAATGTTAAAATTGTCACTCAGTTTATTTATATAGTAAGTTTCTAGTGAGTTGAATGAAATTAAATGAAATTATTCATCATTTTGCTGAAGACCCTCAAGGACCCCTAGTAGGGTCCCCAGACCCCACTTTGAAAACCACTGGTCTATGGAAGCCCCTTAATCTGCATTTTTATAACCTGACATTTTAATTACATATCACACTTATGAATATGCATTATTCTGGGTACAATTATTCTGGGTTAAAATGGCCTAAAAGTCCCACACTGCCAAATTTAAAGACATTGAAAACCATCACAAAATAATAGCTATCAGCAGCTTCAGTCCAAAAATATTAGTCTTATTATGATTATTACTGATGAAATAGATCTTTTCATGGCGTACTTGTCATTTTTAAAGGCTTATTGTGCATTCAATCATTTTGGAGTACAGAAAAAGCTGTGAAAGATGAGGAGGATCAAAACTACGCAGCAAATTGCTTTTTCAGTGCTGTGAAACTTGACCTTGATTACACAATAATGAATCAGTCAGATTATTCACATGCAAATCCATCTTGATCTGCAAAAGCAGGTCAGCTCAGCAATTTGACCAAAGTGACCTAAAGTTATAAGGTTATGATTATTTTCGTCTTTTGAGTTTTCTGTTTGTTTCGTCTCCTAAAAGAAAATAAGAACTTGGTTATTATTGAGAAAGATTCATTTTATTTTGAATTTTTTTATGATGAGCAGATCCAGCTTTAACCCCAGCTGTCATACCGAGTGCTCGTGGGCAGGGATGAGAAAGGAAAGATTGCCGTCATGAGCGAGAGAGAGAGAGAGAGAGAGGTGGGTGTCTGGCACCCAGCTGGCCAAACATGAGACAGAGGACGGCTCATTCAGTCCTGCTGAAAGAAGACGAAAGAAAAGAAAATGAGTGGAGAAAAAAAAAAAAAAAGATCACAGTGAGGCTCTATCAGTCTTGTGCTCTCCTGGAGATCGTCTCCACACGCCTCTTCAGTTGTTCTGGTTTGATGGTTTCTCTCATGTCAGGACGTCCTTTGTGTGTGTGTGTGTGCGTGTGTGTGTGTGCGCATATACCCAGAAACTAGGTGCAAGTCTAACCTCGCCTTAAGGAGTGCCAGGTCATCGATTGTTAAGGTCAGTGATGCTGAGGGTTGAGACCTCAGCTGGAAAAACAGAAGGTCTTCATATCTCAACATTTAACTCTTCAGGCTTCAGCTCGGTCGCACCTGAGGCAGGTGGGAATAATGAAATAGAACTGGAAACCTCTGATCTCCTTCTGTATCGCTAAATAGAAATTAATTAAAACATTTAAAAGTTTGAGGGTTGATTCCTTTATTTTTACTAAAGCAGTCTCTTAAGAAAAGAAAAGGATGTTTAACAAGCAACAGCAGAAAGAATTTGTTTGGGGACATTACTGCATACTTGCGGTATACTGTTTATCAGTTGCTCTTTAAAACTGAAGGATGTGATCTGTTTGCTGTGCACATGTTCAGCGCGGGAGAACAAAGGAAGGTCTTCAGACTGCTGGGATCATCCCCAGATGACGCGCTACTCCTCCTGCCATCGTCTCATCCTCGTCCAGGAGAAGTGTAAGGGCGCAGTCTTCTTCTGACCTTCCTCCCAGCTGCAGCTGCGCCCACCGCTCTTGGCCACAAGGTGCATCTGGCAGCGCTGCGATGTGTGTGTGTGTGTGTGTAAGTGAGCTTGTGTGGGGTCTTTTCGAACGTCCCCCAAGTCGGAAGTGGTGCAGCTCCAGAGAGAGAGAGAGAGGGGAATAGAGAGGTGCTTTATGCTGCTGAAGTCGGCTTTGTGCTCAGAGCTGAATGAGCTGAACTGGCAGCGCGATAAAGAGCCCATCACCTCTTAGATCTGATAACACTACAGGAGGATACAGACGCCATGCACACACTGTTGAATTTTGATGCATGGGTCAGTTTACCAGCCGATAAATAAAGTGCAAAACAAATGTTCTTTCCTCCCTCTTTTTAATTGACACTCAAAGGAACAGTTCACCCAAAATGAAAATTCAGTCATAATCTCACATGCATGTCAGTCACTTTTCCACTTAAAGTTGCAGTATCATCAAACACACAGCAACTTTATCCACATAGTTTCATCTCTGCCTTATTTTGAAATATTGATATGACCAAGGATATTATTTTACTACTTAAAAACACAGGATACAAGTCAAATTTCCCCCCAACAGCTCATCCAAGTGTTTTGTTGCAGAACGATTGCACTTAAGAGTCCAGAAGTCCAGTATTTACCCACGCATCTCCCATATTTGACTCACTGAAAGCACTTGTTCAGTCCAAGTCCAGTATCGAACAGATTTCTACCCGAGTGCTGTTGGATGCACACACACCCAGGGAATGGTCAGTGAGGAAAATCTAAAATATAATGAGGTAAATACTGGACTTTGGGACCCACAGGACAACTGTTTGGCTGCAAAACACTTGCATGAGGTCGTTGGAAAAAACTGATGGACATTTTACGCCTTTTTGGTGCTTTTACAGACTGCCCTGTTAAAAAGTTTGGTGGACGGCCTGGATGGAACAACAGGGAATAACAGTGTTGAGCAGTCTTGTAAACATCAGTATTTTTTCAACTGACGTGGGAGTGAGTACGTAATGACTGGATTTTCCTTTTGGAATGAATGATTCTTATTAAGTCCCAATGAAATGACATTTTGTGAGCATTTCGCTTCCTAAAAAGTGTTAGACAGAGAATTTTAGTTTTATTTTATGGGTAGGTCTCTTCAAAAATCTGCGATCATTTTATTGGTGAGAATTTTTATGCCTCCTGTTTTCCAGAAAATAAATGTAAGCGGGTTTTTGACATAGAAATTGGTACATATTATGACCCTGAAAATAAGCTCACAAGTTGAAAAAGTAGTTTTTCGTTTCACTGAGACTTTAAACTGAGAAACAAGACAGGAGCGACGACAGAACTCGGAGGGGAATGACACTTGATAGTCACAGAACAACGGTTAGCCAATCAAATAACAATAAACATGCAAATGAGGCAGCTCTGCTCTGCTATCACCTTATCCCTTCCTGACAGAGACTGCCACACATATAAACAAGCTGTGTCTCATATTGCAGAGCACTCATGGGAAACACCACTGAGGGAGCCGCGTCCTTGAAGAGGGGAAGCAATGCACAGTCTCCTCTTCAGAAATTAGTCCAAACAAAGCTGTGACTAACACTTTCGCGTAGGTTTTTTGGCAAAAGCGAAGGTCCTTTTTCTACCATCTCAGGCCAAGGTTTCTTCAAATCTATGACAATCACCTTGTTTGGTTTTGCTGCATGTTAGCATTAGGCGATTTGAAAAGTGATGGATTTGAGACTCATTACGGCTAAACAACATTTATTTATTCATTTTTTTTCTTTCTGCTTATTCAGCTGGTGGAAGCTGGAGCCTTTCCCAGCATGCACTGGGTAGAAGCCAGGGAGACATCCTGGACTGGTCTCCCGTCTATCACAGGGCGAACACAGATAGACGCTCTCATTGATACCTGTGGGAAATTTAGAGCCTCCAATGCAGCTGGGTGGCACAGCTTGAGAATGTTTGAGGAAATCCAAGCAAACACAGGGGAAATATGAAACCTCGACACAAAAAATAGTCCCAGGCAGGGAAATCAAATCCGGGCCCTTCTTGCTGTGTGGTGATAGTGATAACCAGTGAGACGCTGTGCCAGTTAATTATGTAGAGAAATATTGGAAGGATCTGAGCTGGTTACTGTGGGAAATAAGAATATAGACCGAAAGAAAATGACACTGAGCCAGCTGCACAATAATAGCGCCTCTACAAAAAATTATACAGTGTCCCTCGAGACTTAAGTCAAATTCAGAGAATGAAGTGGAAAATTTGAAAAAGTCAAAATTAAAAAAAAAATTCAGCTTTATTCTTGAAATTGTCATTTTAATCTCAAAATATATTGATTTTGTCCTTAAACTGTTATTTTGGGTTTATTCTCAAAATTTTAACTTTATTATCTAAATTCTGTGTTTAATGTAAACAATTTGGCTTTACTCTCAAAGTCACTTTTATTTTGTTTATGTTTTTTATTAATATTATTATTATTTATCATGGCCCTTTTACCATTCCATACACAGCGTCAAATGGATTTTGCATTATTGAAAAAGTATAACGTAGCTTATTATAAATCTCTGCATTATCAAACTGACTTGTCAAACCTTTGCAGCTCAGACACAGTTTATGTTTAATTAAGTTTATCTGTGTGTACATTATTTTGCACGATGATGATTAGCAAACAGTCGTCATGGTAATTGCTCTCATTTTATTTGATTTACTTCATTGTCTGCAGCCGCCTGACTGCTTGGTATGTGTGGGAAAGAAAGCTTCACACCCACTCGCAGCATCGTTGTGACAGGGCAGCATAGCTTTGTGCGGATTTATGAATGGGTTTGTGAGTGAACAGGGAACAAGGTGCGGCATGTTTAACCTTAATCACACTCCTTGACTTCCGAACGCAGATTAAGCCGTCAGTCAGACCTGCACCTCATGAACAAGGGCTTTGTTACATGAAGGGAACACAAACAGGAAAGATTAACACACTTGCTGCAAACCAGGCATGTATAAATTAAATATACGCAAACTTTGCATGCTGCCTCTTGCTTGGCGTTTGAGTCAAACACTGGCAGCTCTGATAGAAATAGACTAGATTAAATATTTTGTGTAATTATGGAGATGTGCATGCTTAGCTGCGCCCACATTGTTATATGATGTAGTTTTGATCCAATCTTGAAATTCCCATGAGAAACACGTCATTTGTTTGAGGGAGTCACGCCACACAAAGCGGATCTGAAGCAGAAGTGTGTCTTTGATTGCCTTCTTACCCACTCAGCACCCCTGGGCTCCAGTCAAACTCAGACTTGTTGAGTCACTGCTGCCTTGTCTCTGTAAAAGCTGCAAGGAAATACAAGAGAATTTCCTTTATGATCTATAATGGATTTTTTTTTACCATCCCCCCCGGCTCCAGGTTTATCCTGTTAACAATGAAGTGTTTCCTCCTTGCTACTGGACAACAGGATAATTAATGGAACAATGCCTTTAGTCATAGCTTACAGCTGGACTGCACAAGGCCTAAGAGATTGAAATACATGAAAGAAGATCTAAAAGCCCAATTTATAGCCATAATCCAGTCCACAGATTCTTTTTCCCAACATAGATTAGTTATGATTCTATGGAAAGACTCCAGGTTTATCATATAAGCCGCGGTGAAGCTATGCAGACTGCAAAGTGAATGCTACATTCCTGGCAGACAGAGGGCTTGCAGACCTGCATACCTGCCATTCTTCACACATTCAAACTGGCATGAATGAAGTGTCGGAGTCTCAATGCGACTCATTAGATCACATCTCGTACCAGCCCGGCTTTCACTTAAGGGCTTCTCATGGCTCCTAAGAATGCATATGTGTGGGAAGGAACAGTGGTTGATGCAGAATGCGAGGTGCAGGCAGGGTGAGGTGAAGAATGTGATAATGAATGTAGGGCAGAGCAAATGATCACTCAGTGTGCTACTGCAATTAAGAGAGACGGTTTTCTCTGCTCTGCAGCCCAAACTGCATTTTATCAATTCAAGCCAAAGTAACTTGGCACTGGGTATTATACCTTAACGAGAGTTTACTAATTAACTATAAGGATTACAATATACTGTATATCTGAATCAAGACCAAGTGACAGACTATGTGATGTTGTCAGATATTGCATCAGTTTCACTGCATATTAATTAAACTAGTAACTAAATTTTGCAGTAGCTTGCTGGTAGTTCAACTAAATTCATATTTGCATAGTGAGCCAAGTAGTAGTTAATTACATTTTTGGTGTTCTGAAACCACAGAAACTTTTGGGCCATAAAAGGTGCAAATTACCCCCTTTTTTCCTTGAGTGTTTTAGTTGTGAAAAGTGTACAAGTGAGATATTACAAAATAAGATCTGTGTCAATTTGTAAAACCTTTTATGAGATGTCAATTAATCACAATTATTGATAATTGCTATCTATTAACCAATATTGATGTAGACTATTTTGGTATTTTTTTCGCATACGTAGCTGAATGATGAACTGGCTGAATGAAGGCAGTATGATAGACATTACATACAAAACCAAAACTGCCACTCCTTCACCTTCCCACAAGTATTGGAGTATTTCTTTATCCATATTGTTATTACATATGATATATAATTATATTCATATGTTATTGTTTATTTATATTTTGTGTGACCTATAAGCAAAATGCTTAAGTAAACAAGATGGCACTTTTTACAATAAACTCAAAAATGATTTTTTGCCGGATGTGACTTAATTTCGTGTGATATTGTGTTATGATTTTCTATTAAACTGCCAGTTTGATTATTTATTACAAAGTAGTTTGAACTACTTTTTTAATTAAGTTACTTCAGTTAACTCCTGTGGGCATCTTTGCTGCAGTTCAGCCTCTTGGAGTGTGAGGTAATTGGTCCAGCAGCTTGCAGAGCGTTGCTCTCAGAGCAGCTTCCCAGCTCTGTGCCTGTGTGAGATCTGGCCTCGTCGCTGCCCAGCTCCTCCTGAGATATGATGCATTATGTAGCTGACAGCAGCCATTTCTGCTTGCATTGTTTTCCCAGTGGTTGCTCCTGCAGCATTGTGCTTGTCCCTGTCCTCTCCAACTCTTCAGCCATTTGTTCTTTTTCCCACGCTGGTGAATGCCAGTGTGGCTGCAGACACACACACACAGGGCTTATCTGAACAATGCCTCAAATAGCTCCAGAGTCTCATCACAAGGGCATGTCACCAGAGAGCAGAGGGTGCAGTGTGTGTGTGTGTGTGTGTGTGTGTGTGTGTGTGTGTGTGCGTGTCAAAGACAGGGCTAAAGTCGTAAACGTGTCACACTGTGCAGCTGTTACCTGCTGGCTCTCATTCAGGCTCCTGGACTTGTCAACAGCCCATCACATCCAGCTCATCCATATTGCTGCCCATTGTTAAGGCTGACTATCTATAGTTCATTGTCTGAGGGAAGCTTTCACTGGATAAAACAATATACACACATACACACTGTGCATGTGCATGCACCAGTATGGATAAACATGCACAAATTTATGAGCGAGGTTAATAGAGTGAGTTTCAAATCTGTTTGAGTTCCAGTTTAAATAAAGATCACCTGCTTGAACTGGTAATTAGCAACATGATTGACTGCATAACTATTGGAAATTGATATTTGAAGATGTGTTCATAAGACTCATATAACACTGTCATAACCAAGACATAAGAGGTGTCATAAACATTAATGCAGATTTATGACCGTTGTTGTCACTTTCCCTGTTGGCTTTGCAAAGAAAGTAACAAAAGTGACCAAAAGACACTAAATAACAATAAATATTGACGAACACAGGTGTAAATCTCTGAGATGAAAACAATGTTAAAATAATAGGTCGTGCATTTCTTTGTGCCATAACAATATCTAGTGAATAAAATTCTGGTGAAATTAAATTGTTCTTCATTTTGCTGAAGATCCCCTGAGGGTCCCCGGACCCCATGTTGAAAACCACTGTCTTAGAAGATTGCTGCATTTGAATCAGCAGAATTTATAATCAATGCATGAGTGCAGTGAATGAATCCTCACAGCTCTATTCATCAATGTTCACGGCAGGCATCATGCCACGTTTATGTCGGTGTTTTATGAACAAAACTTCAACGTTAAACAGTTTAGTTTAATTTTGAACAGTGTTATCATCCTGTTATAATTTTGAAATGTGAGATGAAAACATATTTCATTCATAGTATGACAATCAGAATGCATGTTTCCTTCAACCATGTTTTTAAATAAGCCCACAGGTTCCTTAAAAAGTAATATCTGACTACTTTTTGCAGTCATAATACTATAATCGTTTTACCTATAAACTCTGACTCTCCCATCCTGTACACACAAGCACTTAACATAAGAACATGAACATATTACAGTCATAAAACATCACTTCATGTCAGCCTTAAAAACATAACACTGTGGTCTCCAAGTTCACTTCCTCCATATTTCAGGGCTGTTTGGTGTGACTCACAGTAAACACTCAGCAGCTTCAAGCCCGGACAAGACTGCTGTTCTAACTTTGGGCCTTTCTTGTCCTTCCACCTGCTGTGTTGTTGTCACACCCATGTGCATATGATTGCAACGCACGATGTTACCGAAGTCAGCAACGTTTAGGCGCCGCAGGCCCGTCTTTAACCCCATCCTCAGTTTGCACAGACTGCATATCAGGTGTGCTGCTGGAGGAGCACGCTGCAATCAAAACCTTCCTCCGTCCTGGCAGCTGACACGTCGTCTTATTTCCTCCGTCTCCCCTCTCTCTGGGGTTTTGTTTTGTCTATGCGGAGACAGCTAGAACCGGAGGGCGTTGATTTGAATCCAAGGTTGTCACAACACGCCGTCAGGATCCCATCACGCAGCCCGACTTCCCTCCAGAATGAGTTGTTCTTTCCCACAAGGCTGACAAACAAGAAAAACAGTGACAGATCCCAGTCGCAGTGCTACTGCAGTTCAACAGTCACACGATGTGGTTTGTTCGGGCATTTCAGCTGATTCACCATTTATGTGGAACCTGCCTATACCATGCAAATAACAGTCTGGGAATGAGAAACACACACAGGCAGACACGCAACATGTAGACATGGAGACAACTGACGGTTTAATCACTGGCTGTGGCTCCTCATTGTTTTGTGTAATTGGTTACAGTTACTTTTAATAGGCTGTGATTGTTTCCTTTTAGTGAAGCAATCTGACTGTTTTTAATTAATTTTAGCAACAATAATAATCACAATAAAGGTTTTATGTTTTCACTTTTCAAGACACAAGTTACAAAGTGCTTCACAAATAAAAATAAACATGGGAGGACAAAAGTAATATCAAGTTAGAGGAAAAATTAAAATAGGAAATGAAGCAAAATTAAAGGTGCATTACGCAAAATTGCTCAAGGTCGATTTTAAATAGGGACTTTTGGACTCAGCTGGCGATAAACGTCTAATAAGCTCATGATTTGGTGGTTGAGTCTACATTGTTTTCATTATCAGTCCAACTTATGGATAAATTATATATTTATTTTATGTTTTGGTCAGTTGAGCCTCGAGGATCCTCACTGAAATCAACTTTTGCACAGTATACCTTTAAGTAAGAAAAATGCAATACAGAAAAGACTTTTGTTCTACATAATTATGGAATAATTATGAAAGTGTCCTCTGATAAAAATACATTTTCAGGAATAACATATGGCAGCTACCTATTTTTGCATTCAAATGACTGTAATCCTGTGGCACTCAGTCCATTATTCTCCAACCCTCTGGGGGAAAAGAATAACGATCCTTACACACATACACATGTAAGCACACATTTTTAGACTCACATGCA